>CAODLS011829519.1:0-29071 GCA_948243855.1 Flueggea neowawraea | reverse complement strand
CACCTGCAGTAAGTGGTAAGTCAACCTCTGCAGAAGCAGTACCATAATCTGCACCCCCATCAACAGATGCATCTACTTTATGAGTTGGAGAAACCACGGACTGCTGCACTCCATCATTACTATCTAACAAGGGAGAATTATCGGGAATTTCACATGTTGATAATGTAGGCTGTACATCGCCCACATTTATTACTGTAGTGTTATCCTGTTTCAAATTGGGCTCCATCTGTTTCATTATACAACCCAGTTCATCACAGGCATCTGACTCTCTAATACTATTTTGTACCGGAATAATTTCCTCCTGACCAACAGATTTTAACAACATTTCAACAGACTCTGAGGAAGTAGCCTCAGACCAAACATTGTTGCGCCTTGGAATAGAGCAAGGCTCTGCTCCAGTTGAACTAAACTGTATCCCACTACTACTTCGGGAGAAATCTTCAATCCACTGGTTGTCCTCGTTATTTTCAATGCCAAGAAATACTTCAGTTTCATCCAAACTATCAAACCTTAAATGTCCGTGAAGACTGTCATCAAAATCAAACTTGGGAAGGGCATAAGACTGCAAGACAGGAGGAAATTTGTTGCCCCCTTCACCAGCTATATGAAGATTCTGGCCCTGGAAATCATTGTCATCATAATCCATGGGTGTATCCCTGAACACAGAAATGAGGAAGAGAGAGGGAGGAAAAGAAAGAATCATTTTTTTGATCAGATCATGTGACACACAAACTATGTATGGTCACAGAATCTTCTTACCAAAAGTTCCTGCCACAAAAGAATATTATAACTGAAGAAAACAAAAATCTTCAAAATATCTTTCTTGAAAACAGATCTCACCAGAAGACTAACCACGGAAGTTTTTTTAAATTAAATAATTGCAGGAAATTTTAATATTTGCAGATTTCCTTTATACAATATTGCTAATTGACTGTGCTTGTGCACACAATATACATACCAGAAATTTGGAAATTAGCTTTTGCAATTAACAGGATAATCTGATAATGTTAACAAGTCTGATTATAGGAGTGCAGCAAGATTGAAAACAGCATAAAGTAGGTCACCAGCTTAATGATAACAAAAAATGCAAAGAATCTAAGCAATCTTAACTGAATAGTGGAGCATTATAGATTGAGTGCTTCTTTTAATTATAAGAATTAAACTAAAAGAGCAAATTTCATGACTTCATTTAGTAGTATTTAGTGAGAAAATATGTCAGCCACCTCCACCACCAAAGATTTAGGAAAAAAAAAATTGTATGGAGAAATTAGCAAAGAACACTCCCATTGGCAATACAACATTTTGACACCTTCAAGAATTGTAGACTACTAGATACTTTATGCAATTCACAGATAAGGAAAGGAAAAGAAAGAAAAATGTGAGCAACAATATTAATAATAGACCCAACTTTGGAAAGATAATTTAAGTTCAGAAGAAAAATAATTTAAGCAATTTCTCTAGCCCAAAGCAAGAACTATATAACCTGTGCATGCACGCAAACAGTGAAGGTTACCGATCATCACGGCAAAAAAAAATAAACAAATAAATAAATAAAAAATACTGGACAAAGTTGCAAAAGTAAAAAACAAGAGGCCAGGATTACTATGTCAATCGTTTAACAAAGACTAGCAAAACACTTGGTCAGGTATGATATTAAATAAGCTCAAAGTAAGCAACAAGTAAATTGCACTTGAATAAAGTTCAATGTTCACCAAAAAAAATTATACTTGTACTAGAGCTCAAAGGCCCTTGCACCCAGAAACAAAAGAAAAACATGTCTTAGACACGCTTAAGGGTAACTACGGTCCAGACTATCCAAACTTAACAGAACTACTATTAGCATAAATTCTACTGATAAAAATCAATTCCAAGCAGAAAAACTATTTGACCAAACAACCAAGTAACAGAACTTCTCCTCGTACTTATAATTCAATCCTTATCTACTATAAATACAACTATCCAGTCCAAAACCCTAGTTCAACCAATTAATTACTGATTTCAACATTAAATTCATCATCCGAAACAAAAATTTGCTTAAAAAACTTCTCTCAACAAATAAAAACAAAGCCTAAATTTACTATTAGCTTTCATGTTATCGTTATTGAAAAAAAAAAGTAGGAAATGAACAGTACCAGAACAAGTAAGTCTAGAGACGCTACCTCCCTCCATTCGGTGACAAAATCCTGGCCGTTTGAACCTCACCTCTTCCTTAATCTTACATTCATCTGTATCTCCACCACAAAATAAACCCTAATTAACCAAACTTCCCCCTCCTTCTTTTCTTTACTCTTTAATTCAACGAACACGAAGCAAAAACCAAATTCAACTAAGCACTACGCTCGCCGGACTCTGCAGTACTCACCGGATACTGAATTCGCCGGTGGATCAAGCTAGGGTTCTGGTTAATCGAAGCACGCGAAGAAGACAAGTGAGTTCACTGATACCTTTTTTGTGTTCGATGCGAGAGAAAAAAGAGAGAGAGAATTGAGTGACAGTGATCGATTTTGAAAAAAAGTGGGGTATACGTTGACAGTTGTGATCCCACGAAAGGTTTGCACGTGGCATGTTTCCATACGTCAGATTAGTTTGATTGAATGGAAGTTAGTCTCGCTGGTCGTTTGTGAATGTAGTCTTTTTCATCCGTTCGATTTGGGGAATTTGGCGGCTGATGTGTGGCTGTGAGGGAGGTAGGGTAACGGTAATGTAAACGTAGGTGATAGTGTGGATTTTGTGAAATCCAAACGGGTATCTCAAACAGAGGACACGTGGAAGGAGAAAGTTGGGTTTTAGTCAGAGGAGTTGATGGCCTTAAGTAGGAGCAAAAAATAGGGTGAACTGAGATGGATTGAATGTGAGCCGTCCGATTTGATTACGTTTATTGTTTTGGATTATGCTTTACGGCACACAATTTACATTTTATTGCGTGATTATTTCGTTGTCAACATGGGAATTGCTGGAAGCCTTTTCCGTTTTTGTATGCATTTACCACTTTTGGCGCAAATAGATAAGGCGTAACTTTCCCTCTCTGCGATGTTCTTCCTTATTTAGGGTGATTTACATTAACATCTCTGAGGTTTGATCTTTTCTTTTATTGCATTCATAAATTTAAAAAAAAAAATTATTGTATTTTTAAAAGTTAATTTCATCTATCCAGATTAACGTGACATATCAAATATAATGATGTGACATGTGAGATACATAAAAACATGTCTATAATGACAATCATACCCTTATCTTCATCATCTAAACTCGTCCAACCCTAATCGTTTAACCAATCCAACCCTACACCCTTCTTTTGCTTCTTGAAGAGAGCTCACAATCGTTTTCTACTTCCATCATTTACCACCACCACTCCCATCACTCACCACCACCATTTTTGTCACCTATCACCTATGCAACATCTGTTGACCAAAATCATTTTCAGTGGACAGCCTAGCCACTCCCCACCACAAGACAGACACCCAAACCCCAAACCACTTTTACCACTCAAACTAGAATCCACTTCCACCACCAAAAATGTCACCCAAAACCTAACACCATCACAAAAATCACTCCCACCACCAAATCATCACCCAACTTTTACCACTACTGATTTGATCCAAGTCTTCCTACATTTTGCATTTCAATTTTTCTTCTCTGTTGTTTCTTCAGCTTCATAAGAAAAGAAAGAAGAAGAATCAGTAGCAAAAAGAAAAAGAAGAACAAAAGTTTACAAAGAAAAAAGAGAGAATAAAAAAAATTGTGGAAAAGAAAAAAATGAAACACGGAGTTTAAGAATTAAAAAAAGAAGACAAAAAAGAGTTAAAAAAAGAGACCGTAAATAAAAAAGAAAAGAGAAGAAAAGCTTGTGGAAGGGAGCCACCTCCAAGGCATGTCGTCGTCACCGTCTTTCCTATTGCTACCGCCATTTCTTCTCAACTCTAGGGTTTGGTAATTTGCTTTTGTTTCATCTGATGTATATGCTAGTTTATGAAAACTTATTGTCACGACCTAGTCTCTTTAAGCAACATCTGACAACTAATGGGCTTTCAACCACTAAACCCAAAAGTTTAAGTTTGGGTTACTTAAGTAACCAAGTCCTTATACTTATAAACATTTCCATCGCTATACACTTATCCGATGTTGGAACACAGAGCTACTGTATAGTAGGTTATTTAACCTGCTAACTTCAGCAGCCTGTTTTGGTGAGATGTTACAATTCCCACCTTTGTAGGTGAACGACATCCTCGTTGCCAGAACTTCTAATCATGATGCACAAAATCTATCCTATGTTTTGTGGATGTGGGATTCGCCTATATTTAACCTGCTGATGTGGGATTTATCTAAACTCAGGAACTTCCTCTCAACTCCTGAGGTTTTCCCTACCATCGCCATCAGTTGAGGTTTGACCCACCACCATTCAAGTTTGCAAGTGAAGTGGCTCTGATACCATAATTGTCACAACCCGACATAAACACGCAACTGTCTATAAGCAACATCTAACATCTAATGGGCTTCCAACCACTAAGCCCAAAAGTTTAAGTTTGAGTTACTTAAGTAGTAATGTCTTTATACTTATAAGACTTTCCATCTATATTCACTTATCCGATGTGGGAACACAGAGCTGCTAACTTCACCCACTAACTTCAGCTGCCTGCTTTGGTGGGATGTTAAATCATGCATGTTACGTTTTTTTTATAAGCCACTTGTTTTTACTCCACTAGCAATTGAATACACAACTCTAAGTTAGAATTGTCTCCAATATCATATCAGTAAACTACAAACCTATTAATTCATGCAAATTAAGTGAGTAATTAATTTCTTAGAGAGCACATAGTAGACTTATATGAGCCTTAGAAAGTTACTATTCTGATATATATATATATATATATATGTACTCGTGCTTTTACAAGGAACCAAGACAAATCGAAGGCAAATAAAAACACTTCACATCACTTTCCATCATCATATTCCTTCTCTCTACCATTCACGGCAGTTCATTAGAATCACCACCAGAATATATTCTAAGCAATAAACACTTTGTGCTAGTTCATGGGGCTTGCCACGGTGCGTGGTCATGGCCCAAAATTTTGGCACAATTATGGTCATAAAGTTACTGCTTTAGATTTAGCTGGCTCTGGCACCAATTCGAAGCAGGCCAAATCTCTCCTGTCGATTTCCCATTATCATCGGCCGTTGATGGAGTTTATGGCTTCCCTATCACAACATGAGAAGGTGATTCTAGTTAGTCATAGCTTACGTGGGCTGGCAATATCTCTAATCATGGAAAGATTTCCAAAAAAAATGTTTATGTAGCTGTTTTTTGTCATCACCTTCATGCTTGGACCCGAACTCAACATTTCTACTGTTAATGAGAAGTCACTTCTCTTCCTAATTTATGTGATGTTTCATGATACCAATTGAATTCTTGATTTTTGGTGCTATCAGTAAGATATATAGTCCTAATTTTTTTTAGGAAAATAAAAGCTTCACTACTCAATCACATAAGATGCAAGAGCATCAAGAATACAATTAGGGGGATTAAACAAACCCCACATCATGGAATCTAACATTAAACCAGAAGACTCAGCAAGCAAATTGGCCACCTGGTTGTAGACCTCCTAATAACAACTAATGAAAAGCTAGAATTAGAGTTTAAGAGAGTTTTACAATCATCAATAATGAGATTAAAATTAGAGTAATCAGAATGCATCCTATTGATAGATTTAAACACCACCTCAGAGTCAGTCTCAATATCCACATGAGAGTGTTGCATTTGTTTAATAAACCGAATGGCATCATGAACCATAATTTCCTCCATCATACTGGAAATGAAGAACATTTGCTCTTGCGCCAAGAAAGATCCTGCAGAACTGCGCAAAACCCACACAGTAGCATATCGGCCAGAATCGAAAAAGACAGTAGAATCAACATTCAACTTTAATTTGCCAAAAATAGGAGGAAGCCACCTGGAGGACCGAAACTGAACACTAGGAATCGAAGGCATAGAAATTGAACCGTTCTGAAGATCTGCAAGAGATCAAACATACACTTAAATAAATTCAATAATTTGCCAATTCCAAAATGAGAATTCTTCCACACAAGATCATTCCTACGTTTCCAAATGGACTACAACATAACACCGATTCTCCACCATTCTCTCTACTCAGAACATATAAGCTTCTTTCCAACCAGTCAACAAATAGATCTCCATAATTTCAATGAATAGAAAACCCTTCGATCTCCAGAATTGCACCACAAAATTATGTTGGGATAACTTCCCAAATCCCACATTAATTAAGAATGAGTTTGGAAAAAATACTTCTCTGCATCGCTTAGGTGTAGGGTGTGACCTATAAATAGGCCTAGTTAACTAGGAGGTGTAACTTAAACTTAGTATTTGTGAGAGTGAGAATATTTTAACAATTTTCTTCATCAAAAAATTGTAATATTTATTTTACTAGAGATTATGGACGTAAATCTATTGAGAGATCGAACAACGTTAAAAATTTCTTAGCTTCACTTCTTTTTATCTCTCTATTATTTGTTTTCTTGTTTATAATTGTGTGTTTGGGTCCTAACAAGTGATATCAGAGAAGAAGGCTCATTCCAAGGAGGAGAATAGAGGAATAGTAAAACCAGAGTTGCAGAGAAGATGCCAACTATGACATTGAAGTATGAGATTCCATTGTTTGATGAAAAGAACAATTTCATGCTATGGCAAAGTACGATTCAAGATTATTTGATGTAGCAAGGTCCTATCATCGCATTAGACGATAAGAAGCCTAATGGTATGAAAGATGGAGATTAGAATACAATTAAGCAAAAAGTTGTCAGCGTTATCAGGTTAGTTCTTGCTCCCCAAATCAAAATTACTGTGTTGAATGAGATATCTCCTAAAGTTTTGTGGAATAATTTGGAGAGCACCTATTTATCGAAGTCGTTTATTAACCTGTCTAAAGATGGATCTGTAAACCCTGTGAATAGATGAAGGAGGTAACATTCTTGACCATATTAACAATTTTAATTAGTTAGTTTGTCAGCCATTGAATTTGGGAGAGAAAATTGAGGAGAAAGAGCAGTCATTACATTTGTTAGCATAATTGCCTAAATCTTTCAGCCCATTGGTGCAAACTATGTTAATAGAAAAAAACACGTTGCAGTTGAATGATGTGATAGTGGTATTGAAGCAGAATGAAAGGATGATGAGAGAAGATTATGGTGGTTCTTAATTACTCATAGCTATAGAGGATAGTGAAAGAAGGAGGAATCACAGGAAGAGTGACCGTGGTAGAAGGTCGAGATCTTGACCTAGAGATATGAATGTTGTTGAGTGCTTTCATTGTGGAGAAACTGGTTACATGCAATCTCGTTACATACAGTTCAACCAGGACTTAAGGAGTCTACAAGGGATGATGAAGGATAAGAAAAAAGTTGGTGATTCCTCAATTAATGTGGTTAGATATTATAATGATGTGTTTTTGACTATTACGAACGATCTTATTGAAGATCATTGTAGTTGGGTGTTTGATACAGCTGTTGACAATCATATTTGCATAAATCAGGTTTCTTTTGAAATTTTGCAGATAAATGGAGATTTTAGTCACATCTATGTAAGGAGCAAGCAAAAATTGAAGATACAAGGCTTTGGAAGAGTTCATCTAAAGTTTATAATAGTGTTATCAAAATACTTGCTGATGTAAAGTTTGTGCCTGGTGTTAGAGTCAATATAATTTCTTTGGGTAAATTTACATCTCATGGGTACATATATATTAGTGTTGGGGAGTTCTACAAGGTGTTCAAAGGTGATAGCTTGATATTGCAAGAAAGGAAGAAAAGGAAAAATATTTACTATTTGGATGGACATTCCCTTAACGATGGAAACAGTATAACAAAGAAAACTAAAATTGCGAAGAGAGTTAGTTTTTTTGAAACTGTTGAAATATATAGTGATTTGGGTAGAAGGAAGATTTTTTTGGGATAACTCCCCAAATCTCATATTGATTACAAATGAGTTTGGAGAAAATACCTCTCCCACATCACTCAAGTGTAGGATTGGAAATGGGTTTCTCCCCTATAAATAGGCATTAAGCCTTACTTATTTTATATCACAAATCCTAGGGTAATTAACTAGAATGTTTAACTTGGGCTTTAGATTTGTGAGAGTGAGAGGGTTTTAACAATTTTTTCTGTCAAACTATTTTAATATTTATTTTAGTAGAGATCGTGGATGTAGGTTTATTGAGAGACCGAATCATGTTAGAAATTTCTTATGTTCTCTTCTCTTTTTATCTACTATTTATTTTCTTGTGCAGATATAATTGTGTATTAGAGTCCTAACAAATTACAATCAAGAAAGATATGTTCAGGTATTTCCAAAGCTTGCCTACAATGTGGACGTAAACCATTCACCTCAACCCTCCTCCATAGCTAAGTTAACACCAATAGGCAAACAACAAGAAACAATTCTCCATGGCATATTCTTGACTTTGAATGAAATAGAAACATGCCACAATCTATTCTGCACATCACGATCGGGGAAATAAACTTAAAGGCCCCACAGTATTCACAAGCCAGAACATATACATTTAACAAAAAAAATACCTTTAGGATCTAAAGACTAATACTACACGTCATTGGTTCTTCTAGAGCTTAAAGGAAAAGATAAATTATAGGCCACATCCCTTTCATTAAACAACTTATGAACCATGTTAGTCTTCTAAGACCTGTCTTGAATGAGATCTGCAACCTTCAATACCTCCAAACCCTCTTCTCTTCCACTGGTCACATAAGAATTTTCGACATCATTTAGCTAAGGTTGCCCCAAAACACCAATAGAATCACCACTTCCAACTTTCCATCTAACTCCAAACTTTATAATCTTTTAAATTTCCATCAAGACATGCTAAATAAAACTGGGATTGTACCCAAGGCTGGCTCCAAGATAATGGTCATTTGGATAATAGCAGGCTTGGAACACACGAACAACTAAAGAATCTGGGCCTTAAGAGAATATAACTTTATAATGGAATGGAGAATTCCTCTCCCAATGGAAACTATATACCGGATGAACACCTCCACAAAGGTGATCCACAGGACTTATCTGACCTGAGGGATCCAAAGAAAGGTAAGATTGTAGAGAATGAAGCTTATTCTATAGAGACTGAAGTGGGTCCAACATGAAATAAAACCTCACTTAAAGATAAGTTAGTGGGATCCTTTCATGAAGAAAGACATATTAACATATGTGAGGATATCAACATAGAGATACCGGAGGACGAGGTGGTTCTAAAGAGAGATGAGTCCATCTCATCGGTGTGGTTTTCGGAAGAGATCCAAGAGGAGCTGAACAATAGCATAAAACAAAAGGTGGTGGTAAGACTGCTTTCCGGTGATCTTGGCTACAAAGGCCTATTGTCTGGCATAAAGTTTCCGTGGAAACCGATTGGTGATTTCCATGTGATGGATTTATAGAATAATTTTTTTGGTAAAATTTGAATTGGAATCATATTATGTCCATGCTTTGCTTGATGAACCTTGGATATGAGAGGAACATACCTTACAGTTCAACCTTGGTCCCTTTCATTTTCAACAAAAAAGACCACTACAATGGCTCTAGTGGTATGGGTGCACCTTTTCGATTTGCCAATTCAGTATTATAACAAGTGTGCAATTAGGTTTATTGGCACCATTATTGGCAAGGTCATAAGAATTGATTATAAAACGTCTCTAAATGGATGCGGGCATTTCACAAGAATGGCAGTTGATGTAACACCTCACGCGATTATGATAAGGCCTTTTGTAGAACTTCGTTCAATTTCAATTGAACCTCATTCATTTCTAAGAAGATATTTGAGTTTCGAGATGAAGATTGATGATTAAGAATGTTTTATGATCATTTTAGTAAGTTTAGATGTTTGAAGATGTTTAATGATGATATTCTTGTGAGTTTAGGTGTTGCCGAGCTCCGAGAATGATTCGACGTTATAGTGAGGAAGACATATGTTATCTGGATTTGAGCCAAGATGTACGTTAAGAGAAGGAAGACGTACATTATGCATGTATAACATATGTTATACATTTCAAGACGTGGACGTTTTTTGGAGTAGTATAACATATGTTGCAAGTTTGAAGGCGTACGTTACATGCTCAAGATGTACATTAGCCTTTGTTTTAAGTGAAACGGTGTGTTTCGATGCAAGGTTGTATAAACCACCCCACCACACGACCTCTTTGTCATTCCTTGCCCATTTTCACTCCAAATATGTGCCTCCTCTCTTCTTGCTGCTCCTTTATTCCTTTCATCAATTTGAGATAAGAACACTTTGATCCATTTCTTTCTTCATTTTCATGCTTAGAACTCGGATCGATGTTTGAATGGTATGGGTGACATTTTTGCATATAGGGTTTGATTTTGATTGTTTCTAATGAAATGTAAGTTGAGGAATGTTAGATCAAGTTATACTAAGGTTAGAAATATGTAGATTTAGCTTGGGTTTCGAAGATTTGATGATGTTCTTGAATGGGTTAGGGTTGGGTACGGATTTTGGAGAGATCTTGATGATTTTATGTTTGGTTGGTGAAATTGGTTATAGATCCATGTATTGGAGTATGATTAGAAGTGATTTGAGTGTTTTAGAACGTTGGTTCTAGGGTTGTACAAATTTTAGGGTGTTTTGAAAGATTTTCTACCGTGAGGGCTAAGATGCCATATTTTGAATATTTGAGGTCTAGAATACGATTATAAGTCATTTGGAGGACTGATTAGTAATTTCTAAAAATTTTGGGCACTAATCTATAATTTTCCATGACCTTGGGGACCAAAATGTAATTTTGCAAAAGTTAAGAGACCAAATCATAATTTTGCAAAATGTTTGATTTTCGAGACGAGAGTGTTAGATCTTCGATCATAATAGGATTTGAACATTGTCATGGGTTCAGGTATTCTACATTTGCATTCCATTTAGATTCTCTATTGTCACAATTATCACATCTAATTCCTCTGTGATAATTCAGTTTCAGCTCCGTTTGATTTCGAGGTGACCAGCTAACCACCGGTAGTTCGTGATTTGCGATTATTTGGCTCATCATCCAGGTGAGTGGGATGCCATCTCTAAGCACATACGTTGTGTCTTTTTTGAAATTATATGTTTTTGTTGTGCTTAGATTTTGCCATGTAATATAGACTAAGTAAAAGTTTGGTAATCATAAAAATTAACTTATGTGGAATTTGTGATAAAAATATATTCATAGAAATGTATGTACATGATATGTTCAACAATAAGATCATTATTATTTAAATGCTCTGTATACTCATCTGCTTAAGATATTTCTGTTAAAGAAAATCAGTACTCTGACTATTATACGATGTGATCAGTAATAACGCCTGCTTTGCATGCTTTCTTGTATGATAAGGTTTCTATTTAAAATATTCTGATTATATATATATTTATAAAGTTATGTGTATATATATTCAGTAATATTTTCTGATAATATTATGTTTAATTAAAATGTTTAGGTTTACCTATTCTAACTCAGGACACCCTAGCTATGAGGAAATGTAGCCTTGGTATACCATCGATCGGTGAAGTACTAGTTATCAGGGTAGAATGGTAACCCGTGTGTCCAGTGCAAGCACACGTGATCAATTTTCAGGTAGCGTTAGTCCACAATGTTGATTCTATTAGCTTCAGGTGGCAATAATCAACAATCAGTTAGTCAGTTAGAAATAATTATCAGTTCAGTTCGGTCCCGTGTCGATTCTATTTTGATATGTTTTGACTAACGTTTGGATACAATAAATTTTGGAAGTTTGTATTATTGCTCATTCCCCCATAGTATATTGTAATGTATTTTGGGGGGAATATCTTACTAAAGCTTGTGGATTGTAATGCCCACAGATATACTTTTTGATTAGTTTTGTTTGTGTCAGCTTTAAGGCCCTTAGAGTGATGTTATACTGTTTGAGCCCCTAAATCTATTAGTTGTTAGCCCTTTTGAACCGGGTTTTGTTTAGATAAGGCTACTAGTCTATTTTTTATATGATCTTGTCAGTGTAGTTCCAATATAATACAGGTGTATGATTAGTGATTATAGATTTATTTAGTTTTGTAATTGATAGTAAGATAGAAGTATATAGAATTATGTATAATCTGTATAATATGAATTTGTATGTATGCATGTAGTATGCTTTATCTGTCTTCCAATATATTGATTATCTTGTGTGACTGTATGCTATTTGCCATTCTGTGCGAAATGTTTTTGAAGTGGGTTTTCAGAATTATTATCAATATGTGTATGAGTGTATACTAATAGTATATGATTATATATATGCATATGGTATTTTCAAAATGTTTTCAAACCAATTATGTGATACCCGAGGTGATCTAGAGTGTAGTCCCTTATTGAGTTTTACTGACCTCTCCCTTTAACATTTCAGGTGGTTTTGTTGAAAGTGATCATTCAGCCTTCAGCGCTCAATGAGGTATTTAGAAGCAACAGTGAGTGCCCTTTTGTTTGAGCCCAATATGTTCGTATTAGTAGATCCTCCACACCGAGGGATATGTGGGTTTATGGTTATGTATGTTTATTTTTGTTAACTAAGTTTACTTATAAATGCTTTCTCTATATTTGATATATAATTACATTTTACTATTTAGTAATATTATTTTTGAATTTATATTTATAAATGGAACCTTTTGTTCATTCTTGCTTAGTGATTAATGGTAAAAGATGTTGGGTAGAAGTTCTGAATATCCAAGGCTTGTGCGAAATGGGCCGGACCTACGTATCGATTCATCTTATATATTGGTCATGATCCAATCTCGGGTCATGACAGTTGAGCTAAATATGAACAAACCCATTATTCTTGCTATTTTGATTGATGGCCATTATCAAAAGTTGGAGTACAAATGACTCCCTATCATCTACTATAACTGTGTAAAGATAGGTCACTTGATTGAAAAAATGTCCATTGAAGATGTCCGAGAACATTGTAGGGTCAACTATAGTAAACAAATCAAGTGTCATCTTGAAAACTGATCAATTTTTGATAAAGATACTCTCTCAAAGCTAGAGTCCAGTGGTCTAGGGTAAGAGGAAGATGGTAGTGCTAGTTTTGGTAAATGAATTCATACAAAAAATGGTAGGACAAAATAGTTTAGGAAAAGGGATAACACCCAAGGCAAGAATCTATCCAAGAATAATAATGAAGAAGGAATTTTTCTGTATGGATCTAGATTTAGCACGCTAATTAGGGAAGCAGAGGAAAACATATGAAATGGTGAGGAAGTTGAAGAAATTATGCCACATATAGCCATATACAAGGAAAACATTGTTATATTAAATAAGTCAACAAGGGATACAACTAAGCACACGTCAGTGACTGTTAATAGGCCAACCAACAGGAACAAGAGGCAAACAGTGGTATTTTAAACATGTCCTCTAGCCCAACTGGATAGTCCTCTAATAAAAAAAAAGAAGCGTAGTCCAGTGATTTCCAAACTAAGTTGATCCATCAGCGGATTGACTACAAGACTGGAGATCCCAAAGAGAAAATCAAATTAGTTGAACCAAATTGACTCGAGGAACCCTCACCTATAACATCCCACCTAAGCAGGAAACTGAAGCTAGTACCTGCTGTGCAGTAGCTTCCAATGTCCCAATCATGTAATTGTACATGAATTGAAAGGTTTATAAGTATAAGGATCTGGCTACTTAAGTAATCCAAGCTTAAACTTTTGGACTTAGTGGTTGGAAGCCCATTAGTTGTCAGATGTTACTTAAGGACAGCTGAGCCCAAATCTCCCAGAGGAGGAGGTGTTGGAGAATTTTTTCGGGGATGCCTTGGTTGAGTTTAGAGAGCGGAAGCGAGTTGATGTGAGAGATAAAACAATACCAAGATTTATAGTGGTTCGGCCAACCATGCTTACATCCACTACCTAAGTCTCACTTAGGATTTGCACTATAACGATGATTGATTCCAGCTCAATCCAGCAAAGCCTTACACCAAGATTGATTGTAGCTCACACCTCTAAAACCAATAAGGTTGATTACGACTCACACCTCTAAAGCCAACAAGGCTGATTGCGACTCACACCTCTAAAGCCTACCTAAGGTTGATTTCGGCTCAAACCTTTAAAGTCATTACAATGTTCTTTTTTATAGGTTCACAACAAACCTTTCCCCACTCTCAAAATTTTTATAAAAGGTTTTACAAAGAATGAAAGCTCTATGCTAAAGTTGATTGTGTAGACATAATGCTCTTGATCTTTTCTCTAGCTTGATTTTGGTGTTCTAGGGTTGATGGAATGATGAAAATCTTTGGGACTTGAAAGCATATGGTCATCCATGTTTTTCTACCATTCCTTGATGTATTTATAGCTTTTCTAATCCATGTGACTATTGGTGGAGAGAAACTAGCCATTGGGGTGCATTTATAGTCGTTGCAGGCTTCTGGACCATTCATAACGTACGTTGTTCCAAGCTTGCGTATGTTGTCCACAAATTCTCCAGGTCTATGTACGTTATTATTCCTTAACGAATGTTGATGATAGCAATATCTCTAGATGACATAAGTAGTAATTCCCTAACACACGTTGTATTGGCACTTCAACATTTCAGTGACTTCTGTTTGCATTCAGCTCCACGTCTACGTGCATTGTGCATGTCTCTACGTATGTTGCATATCTATAACGTACGTTGTAATAATATAACATATGTTGTGTCACTCCTAGTTGCATGTTTCGCGATTCCGAGCTTTCCAACTTGTTTCACTTCAAGTCAAACGTTTTGCACGTCATCAAAAAATATAAGGAACTTAATGTTGATCACCCATGATCCAACAATCTCTCGTTTTTGATGATGATAAAACTTTGAATTTAAACACTACATCAAAGGCAATAAATTTGATCAAGCATCTTATCTTTGTCACAAGGTTAGAATTATAAAAATATATGATCATATCGAAAAAAATACCCCTTTCATTTTCTTCCCCCTTTTTTTGTTTTCATCAAAAATATTTATCTCCCCCTATAAAACAAAACAATATCAATAGAAATGAGAGTAGTTGAGGAAATTAGGAAGATAGTATCAAAGTTGGCATCTTTAATAATGTAGGATCTTTGCTCCAAGGTTGTTAAGCCTTCTAGAACAGAGACCGCTCTGATACCACTTATTGGAGAAATTTTTTTGGGGATGCCTTAGTTCATTTTTGATAGCATAAGCGAGTTGAGGTAAGAGAGAAAAAACACCAAAATTTATAGTGGTTCGGTCAACCTTGCCTACGTCCACTACCTAATTCTCATTTAGAATTTGCACTATAACGATGATTGATTCCAGCTCAATCCAACAAAGCCTTACACTAAGGTTGATTATGGCTCATACCTATAAAGCCAACAAGGTTGATTACATCTCACACCTTTAAAGCCAACAAGGTTGATTGCGGCTCACACCTCTAAAGCCAATAGGGTCGATTGCGGCTCACACCTCTAAAACCTACACAAGGTTGATTTCGGCTCAAACCTCTAAATCCATTACAATGTTGTTTTCTATAGATTCACAACAAATATTTCCCCACTCTCAAAGTGTTTATAAAAAGTTTTACAAAGAATGAAAGCTCTATGCTAGAGTTAATTGTGTAGACATAATGTTCTTGATCTTTTCTTTAGCTTGATTTTGGTATTTTGGGGTTTATGAAATGATGAAAATGTTTGGGATTTGAAAGCATATGATCATCCATGTTTTTCTGTCCTTCCTTAATGTATTTATAGTTTTTCTAAGCCATGTGACCGTTGGTGGAGAGAAACTAGTTGTTGGGTGCATTTATAGTCGTTGCAGGCTTCTGGACCATTCACAACATACGTTGTACCAAGCCTGCGTATGTTGTCTGCAAATTCTCCAGGTCTACGTACATTTTTCTTCCTTAACGCACTTTGATCATAGCCATATCTCCAGATGACGTATGTTGTAAATCCCATAATGCACGTTGTATTGGCACTTCAGCATTCCAATGGCTTTTGTTTGCATTCAGCTACATCTCTATGTGCATTGTACATGTCTCTACATACGTTGCATATGCATAACGCACGTTGTAATGATATATAGTACATTGTGTCAGTCCCAGTGGCATGTTTCACAATTTCGAGCTTTCCAACTTGTTTCACTTCAAGTCAAATGTTTTACACATAATCAAAACACAAAAATAACTTAATGTTGATCACCCATGATCCAACAGGAGAGGGGGACCGAAGCCACATGCACGTCAATTGTAGTGGAGACGTCATTGGACCTAATAAAGCATAAAGCAGTGTCGTTTAGCAAACATTCGGGCTTACCAAAAACAATGATGTTACAATATAGCACAATCGACAACAATTGATGCTAAATGATGAAATTGGGATCCATAATAGACCCCTCGATAAGGAGGGTGGGTAGGATCCTAAACCATCTTCTTTGAAATTTAGGAAGCAATCTAAGAGTAGGAAAGCTCTACCATATTCACATCAATTAATCGAACCATCGTTGTAGGAAGAGTTGTCAGAGTTGTTTGCCTAAGACAATGATGACCTCCAAGTTTTTGATGGGTGTAGTTCGGTGGTCGCACCTAACTGGGACTGGCCTCTCCTGTCTGCTTGGCTTGCTCTGGGTTTGTTTACTTCATTTTGTGTTTTATCTGGTTAGTTTAGTTTTTCTTTTTCTCATTTATTTCTATGGTCAATTTTTTCATATGGAATTTTCGAGGAGCTGGTAATGCCTCTTTTCATCGAGCATTTATGTAGTATAAGAAAATTCATCTACCGTCCATTGCATCAATTTTAGAGCCGAAGATCAGTCGGTTTATTGCTGACAAGGTGATCAAATATTTAAATTTCCCCTATTCTCATTGGGTTGAGCTTGAGGGTTTTAAGGGAGGCATTTAGATATTATGGAATTCTGAATTGAACATTTCTGTTATGCATAGATCTTTACAATTTATTCATGTGCAAGTGAAGGATTAATTGCAACGGATATTTCATATCACTTGTGTATACGCCTGCTTGTGCAGAATGGGGCATAAGGAACTTAGGGTTCAGTTAAAGGCTCTTAAGGATGTGAATAATGATCGACCATGGTGTAGTAAGAGACTTTAATGCCTATCTATTAGAAGACAAAAAGAATGGAGGGGCCAAGTGGGGCAGTAAACCTTGAAATTCATTTAGAGAACGATTGTTATCCTATAATATGTTTGGCATGGGGTTCCAAGACCCAAGATTTACTTGGTCTAAAGGGAATTGATGGAGAGGATTGATAGGGTGGTTGGTAATCAAGAATGGATGGACATATTCCCGGACAATTTTGTGTTGCACCTCCCCAATTGCATTTTGACCATCGACAACTCCTTTTACATATGGACAATCCTTTGGTAAGCAGAATAATAAAACCGTTTTGATTCCTAAATGCATGGGTTACTCATGATAGTTTTGGTGATTTGGTTCGGGCCAACTAGGTGTAGGGAAAGAATTTTTTAGACTCAACTAAAAGCTTTATACAGACTGTCCCTGTTTGGAATAAAAATACTTTTAGGTATATTGACATTAGGAAGAGAAATCTAATCTCTAGGCTTGGTAGGGTCCAAAGTCTGTTGGAATGTCGATATTTGGAAAACCTTGTGTGTATTGAATCTAAACGTATGAAAGAGCTAGAGATTGACTTGCCCAATTAGAAATTTTCTAGCAACAGAAGTCGAGAAATGATTGGGTTCAACTTAGGGATAGAAATAAAAGTTTTTTTCACAATAACACAAAAGCTAGAAACAAGTGGAATAGAGTGGATATGCTAAAAGTAGAAGTTTAAAATTGGTGCTATGACTTTGATCAAATTGAGAAAAGGGCTTTAGATTTTTTTATGGGCTTCTTCACCAATGAAGAAAGATTTATGCCTCATTATGATATCCAAATGGTTTTCCAGAACTTACACCTTGAAGAAATAAGTATGCTAGCAGATCGGATCCATCCTGACGAAGTAAAGAATGCAATATTTGAGATAATCCTGAACAAAGCTGCTGGTAGTAATGGTTTTAATGCTTATTTTTTCCAAAACCAATGAGCCACTGTGGGGGATTTCCCTATAGAGTTTGTTCAAGAAGCGTCCAGAGGGGCTTTCTCCCTATAAAGATTAATTCTACTATATTGGTGTAACATCTCACCCGTTTTGACTAGGTTTCTGTAGCTCTCCGTTCAATCCCGATTCAATTTTGAATGTTGGGGTGTTTAATTGTTGTTCATGATGTTTAAAAGGGATTACTTGAGTGAACAAAAGTGGGTTACTTGAGTGATATAGAAGGTGGATTACTTGAGTTAACGACGATAATTACTCAAGTGATATCAAGCATTGCTTACTCGAGTAAGTCAATTGGTTACTTGAGTAAACCATAGTTCCAGATTAATTTGGGAAAAAAGTTACTCGAGTAACTGAGGTGCGTTACTCAAGTTAGTTAGGCAAAATGTCGAAACGGTGCGTTTTTGCACTACAGGTCTATATAAGAGCAATCTTCGACCCTATTTTGTTCTTCACACAATTCTCTGTCGTTTCTGACCTTAATCCGCTCAAATCACTCCCATTCCGCCCCTCCAACATTTCTTATTCATTTTTTAGGTAAGATTAACATTCCTTCTCCATTTTTACTCCATTTTTATGCATTGATTTCTTGAAATCCATTCTAGGTCGATATGCACTTAGGGCTCTGATTTTCTATTGATTTTGTGTAAGTGGAAGTTAAAGAACATTAGATTAGGTTAAAATAAGCTTATATGAACATGATTTGAGCTTTGGTTTTGAGGATTTACGAATTTGGGTGAAATGGGTATGTTCAAGAGTTAGGGTTCCTGTTTTGAATGAATTTTTAGTTAGATTTGACATTGTTTTTGATATATCTTGATGGAATGGAGTTGGAAATATATAGATTTGAGTTGGTTGTTGTGGTTGGATGAATTTTCTTCTTTGGGTTAGGGAATTCGTATTTTTTTAGAGCCAATTACTAATGAGTTCGTGTTTAATTGTCGAAATGTATGCCTGACTTATGTTCTCAACGATGCTAGGACGTGTTTGGTATGGGTTGGATTGGTTAAATCTAAGTGGAACGGATTTAGGGACTACTTGGGTAATTGTCCATCAGGAGGACTAAAAGTGATATTTTACATTTGGAAACTAAAGTAGAATTTTGAATATTTGGAGGATTAATTTGCATATTTTGAGACATCTAAGGGCTAATTGGTAACTTTGAAGAGTTAGGAACTAAATTGTAATTTTTCAAAAGTTCACTGACCAAAGTGTAATTTTGCATTGACGTTTGATTTTCGACTATTGTATTTGACCTTCTTGCGAAATAGGTTTTTGGGCATTATTTGAGGGTTCGAGTTTGCATTTACACTATCATGCATTTTTTGTACCGCCACAGTGCCATACTTTGATTTGTTTCTGATATATTTGTTTCAGTTTGGACATCCAGGTAAGTGGATGACAGTTTCAGATACGTAGACTGTGACTTCTAAACCTTATTTGTTTTTTATATGTTCGGATTAAATGAAATCTGACTAATTAAAAGAATGACTAAGTAATAAATTGATTATGTGGTTTCTAATAATGATTAATTTGTTTTTGAACACTGATATATACTATGTATATACATATCTCTCTTTGTTTTTGATATTCTGATTGCATGCTTGTCTATTTTGGTATGATTACTATATATTTCTGATATAGGACGCCTAGTTATGGGGTACGTAGCCTTGGTATACCAATGCTTTATCAGAGCCCTAGTTACCAAGATAATTTGGTAGTCATGTGTACGTCTAGACACATGTACTATGATCCGATGGTGATGCATACCACATTGTGTATACTCTGATTCTATCTCTAATACATCTTTGTTTCTGGTCCTATATCCACATTTCTATATTATAGCTAATATTATTATTATTATGATGTTTACATGCATGCTGTTTGCTTTGTCTGCGAACAATTTCGAAATATTTTCCGAAACGCGACTACTTATATAGCTTGTACATATGTATATTTACCTATATCTGCATGTGGAATTTTTGAATTGTTTTTAAAATGGTTTATATGTTTTCCCAGAGGCGATCTGGAGTGTCGTTCCTCATTGAATTTACTCAACCTCCTTAACATTTTCAAGTATTTAGTTTTTGGCTTGGAAACTGTCCGACATCTTAGATCTCAGTGAGATGTCTCATTAGTTAATGTTTCCCTTTTGGTCGGGCTCTTCTCTTTTTGGTATTTAGAGCACTACACTAAGATGTTGTTAAGTTACTGAGTTGCTATTTTCTATTTTGGTATACTCATATTTGATCTATACTCACTGATATTATTTTGATATACTTATTTACTTATATATTTATAATACTTAAAAAATCTATTTATGCTACATTTGTTTGAGTTATAAATGTTTTAACAAGTGTTTTGATAAATGAATAAGTTAGGTAGCGTATTTGATTCTCTGAGGCTTGTGCGAGATAGGTTGGGCCTTTGGTTCTGTTCATCTTGTACATCGGTCATGGTCCGACAACGAATCGTGACAAAGGTGGTATCAAAGCATTAGGTTTTTGTAAGTTTGGGTTGGCTATGGAGCGTAGATATCTTTGATTGAGTTAGTCTGATTTGCTTCTGTATAGCCTTCTGACTTCTATTTTGATATTGTGGCAATCATCTGCATTCTGACATTGCACATATGATCCATTTGTTTGTTGTCTGTAGATATGGACCGACATTGTGGTAGACCCTACGGGAGGCCTAGGCATGCACTCGTTGAAGCCGCCACTTATTCAGTGGCTAATCAGCATGATGCACCTATCCGCTGGAGGTTGCAACACCGACACCTCATCTTAAGCCTCATCCACTGCCTGTGGGGCAAATGGATGCATTTGAATGATTAAAGGCACTTTTAGTTGATAAGGCAGTGGGAAGTCAGACAGCCCTGCCAACTGTAGCTCCATCTAGATTTGCAGGCAGGATGGGATATGATCCTCATCATTTTAATTTTATGGTAAAGTGATATTTTGAGGTTATAGACCTCATTAACAATGCTTTAAGGATCAGACTTGCCACATTCTTGCTAGACAGCTCAGCTGCTCGTTGGTGGCAGGATAAGGGGGTGCGTAGGATCTCATCTTGGGAAGAGTTCAAAAATGAACTCAAACTGTCTGTTCTTCCCCAAAGTTTGAAGGATAGGAAGGCGAACAAGATTAATGAGTTTTATTAGAAGCCGAATATGTTTATGACAAAGTATGAGAACTGATTTAGAGATTTGAGTAGGTACACAACAGAGGATTGTCAGATTGAGGAGGCTATGGCAAGAAAGTTTCTGAATGGTTTGCTACTGAAGATTATTGGGGTGGTCGCGACACTTGGGTTGAGTACAGTGGCGCAAATTACTGAATCTGTCAAAAGTGTGTAGTATATTGTTGAGAGATACCTGAGGCAGTCCAAAAGGGAAAAGACTTGGGGTACTTCTAAGGGCCAATAGGGTCGTGGTCACGGCATTCAGTTTGAGCAGAGGCGCAAACATTCTCCAATAAGGTAGAGACCAGGACAGGGTTTTCAGAGTATTAGTGTGCCGCAACTAACTAAGCACGCCAGATACCAAAGCAAAGGTCAGGACTCTGGTAGTACATACCTTCCTTGCGATACCTATGTTAGGAGGCTCCCAAGGGCTTGCAACAAGGCAGCAAGGCGTTGTTTTCATTGCAGGTGGCCGAGACGTAAGTTGGCTAAATGTCATCTTAAGCTTGGCACTGGCTCTCAGGCAGTGTGTCACGACCTGGCATAAGCGCGCAGCTGTCCTTAAGCAATATCTGACAACTTATGGGCTTTTAACCACTAAGCTCAAAAGTTCAAGGTTAGGTTGCTTAAGTAGCCAAGTCCTTATACTTATAAACCTTTCGATCCATATTAACTTATCTGATATGGGAACACAAAGCTACTGCACAGCTGCTAGCTTTAGCTGACTGCTTTGGTGGGATGTTACAATTCCCACCCCGTACGTTTATGACGTCCTCATCACCAGGACTTCCAATCATGATGCCTATAATCTCTGCTGCATTTTTTCAGTGTAGGATTCACTTATACTTAACCTGTAGTGTGGAATTTGCCTAGACTCAGGGACTTCCTCTTAACTCCTGAGGTTTGCTCCACTATTGCCATCAATTGAGGTTTCCCCACCACTGTTCAAGTTTGGATTCGCCTATACTCAACCTCCAGTTGTAGGATTCACCTAGACTCAGGGACTTCCTCTTAACTCCTGAGGTTTGCTCCATCATCGCCATCAGTCGAGGTTTGCGCCACCACCATTCAAGTTTGCACGCAGAGTGGATCTGATACCATAATTTTCATGACCCGACATAAGCATGGAGCTGTCTTCAAGCAGCAACTGACAACTCATAGGCTTCCAACCATTAATCCCAAAAGTTCAAACTTGTGTTGCTTAAGTAGTCAGGTCCTTATAATTATAAACCTTTCCATCCATATTCACATATCCGATGTGGAAACACAGAGCTGCTGCACAGCTGTTAGCTTCACCTATTAGCTTCAGTTGCCTGCTTTGGTGGGATGTTACACAGTATAGTTAGTAGTAGGAGGTTCAGACACTACTAACACTGGAAGGGGTTTAGTCGTAGTAGGTAGAGGTTCTGGGAGTCGTAGTCATGTTGGAGAATTTTCGGTTTATGAGTGGATAGCGAAAGAGACTTGAAATGAGAGAAGAGAAACCAACACCAAGAATTTAGAGTGGTTCAACCAACCTTGCCTTTGTCCACTTAAGATTTTGACTATAACGGTGATTGATTTTGGCTCAATCCAACAAAGCCAATATAACAAGGTTGATTTCGGCTCAACACCTCCAATGCCTACATAATGTTATTTTCTATAGGTTCACAACAAACCTCTACAATGTTGTTTTTCATAGGTTTACAACAAACCTTTCTCACACTTTCAAACTGTATACAAACTGTTTACAACAGATGAAGCTCTATGCTAGAATTGGATATTTGAGTTTGATGCTTAAACTCTGATCTCTATCTTGATTGATTGTTTTTATTGGTTGGAATTGATAGGAAATTTGGCACAATAAATTCTGAGGTTGTTCAACATGTTCTCAGTCTTCTCCTGATGTATTTATAGCATTCTCATGTGATATGACAGTTGCTTTGAAGAAACTAGTCATTGGAGAACATTTAATGCACCTGCAGCTTTCTATGATCCTCACTATGTACGTTGCAATATATAAGACGTACGTTGATCATGATGAATTCCAGTTCACGTACGCTGTACCAATCGTGACGTACACTGATCATGTTAACTTCCCAGATAACGTACGTTGACTTTTCTCTGCTTACGTTGTGTCTTCACTACGTACGTTGTGCATGTATGACGTACGTTATTTTTGATCTGGAACAATCCATTAGCCTCTGTTTATTTAATGTTCCACGTCTACGTACATTGTAAATTTCACTACGTACATTGTGGCTATTGGCAACGTACATTGCACGTGTACTGCATACGTTGTTCAATATGCAGTGGCTTGTTTTGCAGTTCAACACTCTCCAACATGTTCCACTTCAAGTCAAATGTTTTCTCATCATCAAACCTTTTGTACATCATCAAAACATAAGAGGAACTTAATGTTGATCACCCATGATCTAACAATCTCCCCCTTTTTGATGATGACAAAACTTCGAAGGATTGATGGCTACATCAAAGGCAACATAATTGATCAAGGATTCCATCATTGTCATTTGATTAGTAACATGCAAGAGTGAATGTAAAAAATTTCTACCCCCTTTCATTCATACATAACATTGTCCCCCTTTTTGTCATTAATCAAAAATTAAACAATTTAGCAGTAATAAACATTTTCACTCTCTTTCAAAAATAATTTATGCATTTCAAAAATAATTTATGCATATAACAAAAAATAGGCTCTCACCCTATTTGATTCAAAAAAATGAACATATAAATATATATATATATATATATATATATCATGCAAATAGTAATAATTAAACAAGAAATAAAAATTGCATGAAATATAAAAGAATGAAATTTAAGAAGTACCTAATATGCCAAAAGGCATACATTGGTCAATGGATCTCCATCATCACTTGAAGAAGAACTATAGTCTCTTGTTTTCTTTTTCTTCTTCCTGTCCTTCAACCTCACCATCTCATTTTCTTGATTCTTTTTATTTTTCAAAAACTTGTCATAAGTTGATATCCTTTTGGAGTATAATTTTAGCTCTTCATCCTCCTCTTCATCCAAGCTCATTTCTCCTTCACTCTCCTCTTTCTGAAATGAGTAGAAGCTTTCAATGCCTTCCTATATTTTGGTCTTCCATCTCTTGATTTGAGCATAATCTCATAATTTATGAGTGACCCAATTAAAACACTAAATTCCAAAGAGTTTAAGTCTTTTGACTCCATGATGGCAGTGATGGTTGTGTTTCATGCTTAAGGCAAAGACCTCAAAATCTTCGTCACCTTATCGCTATTAGAGATTGGTCTTCCAAATGAGGCGAGACCATTTGTGATTTCTGCAAAGCGATCAAGCATGTTGTTAATGCTTTCATCCTCTTTCATGGAGAATAACTCATAGTCATGTAATAGCATATTAAATTGGTTTCCTTAACTTGAGTTGTGCCTTTATGAGTAATCTCAAGCATTTCTCATATCTCATTGGCATGGTCACGAGAGAAAATCCAGTTGTACTCTTCTTGACTCAAAGCACAATATAATAGTCGAGTAGCTTTGACATTTCAACTTAGAGACTTCCAATCTTCATTGTTGAAGTCTTTATACTCCTTAGGTGTGTCGTCTTCATTCTTGGAAATTTTTGGACCAAGAACAATCACCTTCCATAGCTCAATATCATATGATTAGAAGAAAATAGTCATCCCTTTCTTCCAAAAATTGAAATTTGAGCCATCAAATAAAGGAGTATAGAGAGAAGCACCGAGTACACATGGAGGATAATGACCAAAATCCATTTTGATGATGCAGATCTTTGCTCCAAGGTTGTTAAGCTTTCTTGAATGGAGACCGGCTCTGATACCACTTGTTGGAGAATTTTCTGTCTATGAGTGGATAACGAAAGAGACTTGAAATGAGAAGAGAGAAATCAACACCAAGAATTTAGAATGGCTCGAACAACCTTGCCTACGTCCACTACCTAAATCTCACCACGTAGGATTTTGACTATAACGGTGATTGATTTCGGCTCAACCCAACAAAGCCAATACAACGAGGTTGATTTCGGCTCAACACCTTCAAGGCCTACACAATGTTGTTTTCTCTAGGTACACAACAAACCTCTACAATATTGTTTTCTATAGGCTTACAAAAAACCTTTATCATACTCTCAAAGTGCATACAAATTGTTTACAATAGATGAAGCTCTATGCTAGAGTTGGATACTTGAGTTTGATGCTTGAACTTTGATCTCTAACTTGATTGGTTGCTTTTCTTGGTTGGAATTGATAGGAAATTTGGCACAATGAATTCTAAGGTTGTTCAACACGTTCTCAGTCTTCTCTTGATGTATTTATAGTATTCTCACGCCATATGACCATTGCTTTGAAGAAACTAGCCGTTGGAGTGCATTTAATGCTTCTGCATCTTTCTGTAATCCTCACTACGTACGTTGCAATATATAAGACGTATGTTGATCATGCTGAATTCCAGTTCACATACGTTGTACCACTCGTGACGTACGTTGATCATGTTAACTTCCCAGATAATGTACGTTGAATTTTCTCTACGTACGTTGTGTCTTCACTACGTACATCGTGCATTGTTTTTGATCTGGAACAATCCAATAGCCTCTGTTTATTTTCTATGCCACGTCTACGTATATTGTAAATTTCATTACGTACGTTGTGACTATTGCCAACGTACGTTGCACGTGTACTGCGTACGTTGTTCAACATGCAGTGGCTTGTTTTGCAGTTCAACACTCTCCAATGTGTTCCACTTCAAGTTAAGCATTTTGTTCATCATCAAAACATTTTGTACATCATCAAAACATAAAAGGAACTTAATATTGATCACCCATGATCCAACATTAGAGGGATCAGAGTTGAAGGTGGAAGATGTACCAGTGGTGTGAGAGTTTCTTGATGTATTTCTCGAGGACTTATCACACTTCCTCCTGAGCTCGAGATTGAGTTTGTGATTGAGGAGCAGTCTAGTGTCGATCCGATTTTGATTCCACCGTATCGGATGGTGCCTGCAGAATTGAAGGAATTAGAGACTTAGTTAAGAGAGATGATGAATTAGAGACTTAGCCAAAATCTCATAGATTTACCATTCATTACCGCACACCGAATCCCCTTACGAACCAAATGCCAAATTTTGCAAAGAACTCAGCCATATTGGCGATCCATTCTTAGGCACTAACATTATCGGGATCTCGTGTAAGTTTTGCGTATATTTCGCTCGCAAAAGACGAACCCGCCAAGTTTCTGGGTTAGCAATCAATTGCCACCTTAACTTCACACCAAAGGCTATATTGCAATCAATTCCCACCCTAACCAGATGCTATATTGCAATCTTTAAGTCTTCGTAATCCCAAACCTTCACTTTTTTTTATGCTGACACACTTTTTTCTATTTTACTAGGCTCGTTTTCCTTTCCTCCTTATTTGCTCCCCACAGAAATTGTCGGCACAGTTTCTCAATCTGATTGATCGTACTTGCAGGAATGCACATAGTTTGCATAGAATATAGCGGGATAGTGGACACTACTGATTGCACCAGTGCTAATCTGCCCGCCAAAGACAAATTTTTAGCATTCCAGCATGAGAGTCTTTTGATAACTCGATCAGTGAGCCCTTGATATGTAGCTTTCATGACACGCTTGTGCAGGAGTGGGACACCCAAGTATCTTCCCAATTCGTTGAGAAGAAAATCAGCGACTTATTCTAACTAACAAGCTGTCCTGACATGTCACAAAAATGCTTAAGAACCGACTTAATACAATGAATATTATTGCGGTCAGCCTTAGCAAAAGGAAGTAAGTCATCTGCAATGTATAAGTAGGACAGAGAAGGATTATTTCTATTCAGCACAAGAGGTTGCCAGTATTTTCTTTCCACTTGTTCTAAAATACCATGGGCGTTTTGTAACAATTTGATTCCATCATCTTTGGCGTTTTGTGCCAACTAACAATGATTGTACAGTTTGTTACTATATAAGTCACGTTCATCATTAATTAAGAATCGAGTTTTTTTTTGGCCTCATATATTGTATTGCAGCTTGCAAGTAGTGTCTAGTGGCAACACAAGATAAAAAAAACTGCAAATTGCGCTCTGCAATTATTGGTCATGTGGGAATAGTGACCGAAAAGGGCGTTTTGCTTTGAACTGGTAAGCTTCTTCATTTCATGATATGCACTGCCTAGAAACTATTATATTTACTTAATATCCTGATTTTGGGAAAGTCTCTAGTTCTTTGCAGCATAGCTTTTGAATTCACAACCCATTTTAACTTTCAGCAATTTCATGCATTAAGGTAATTCTCTCATTCAAAAAAAAAAGGGAGCAAATACTCAGTTTACAGAAAGTCAGAATCTTGTTTTATTTATTTTCTTTTGGTTGTTTTTTCCTCTTGTTTGGGTTTGATTTGTTCATCTTTGTCTTTGTTTTGAAGGTTATTTGTTTGTGTTATTCCTTCTTTTATTCCAACATACACACATATATATATAAAAGAAAAAAAAAAAGGAAAGCCTTTCCTTTCTGTTATACTTCATTGTGAAAAGAATCCTTTTGCAATTCTACTATATTGTTGCTGGTTTGCTTTGTCTAGTTGTTTTTGTTGTAGCATCTGTTTCTTGTTTTCCATTTCTATTTTTGATGTTTCTCTAAATTCTCTGCTAAATTGTGTTGTTATTTTTTCTTTGATTGATTTCTTCTGTCCTGGGCAAAAGAAAAAAAAAGATTGGTTTCTTGTGTTTGTTGAAGATATGTTGTTGCATTGAGTAAACAGAAAAAGACTCCGCAAAGTGAAGTTTGTGCTTTACACATTGAGCGGGCATACCTTTCCAAAGGTTTAAACTTTTTTGGTCAAATAGAAATCATAAATTCATAAAAAATTAAGTTTTTAGCTTTTCTGATAAGCGATGTTAATTTTTTGAACTTAAATTCTTCTCAATTCTCCTGTTTCGCAGAAAAGAAAGAGGAAAAAAGCAGAAATAGGGGGAAAGAAAGGGGAGAAATTTAAAAGAGGAGAGAGACGGAGGGAGAGAGTGAGACGAAAGAACATATAAGAAGCAGGACATGGCTGTTGAAGCAACTATAGGTGCGGCGGTGACGAAGGTTTTTGAATTGTCCTTTGAACAAATTACACGCCAGATTCTGTATCCTCTAAAGTGCAAAGAAAACATTGATAAACTGAAAAACCAAGTTGCATGCCTGAGAAATCAAATAGAGATGGTGGAGTCCCGCTGGGAGGAGGCTAAAAATAATGGAGAAGAAATTCTTCCCGGTGTTGAGGAGTGGCTGAGTGAAGTTGATAAGTTCATGATAGAAAAAGCAGGCAAACTTCCGGGAGATGAAGGCATAGAAAACACCAAGTGCTTGAGGGGATTTTGTCCTGATTTGAAGAAACGCTATCAGTTAAGTCGCAAAGCAGTGAAAGAGGCCCAAGTTTGCGAAGAGCTCAACAAGCAAGGGAAATTTGACAAAATTTCACGTCCACGTCGTCCACAAGGGGCAGCGCAGCTAATCAAGGATTATGAGACTTTTGAATCGAGAGCATTGATTTTGAAAGAAATTTTAGAGGCATTAACTGATCATAATGTTAACCTGATTGGTGTGTATGGAATGGGTGGTGTAGGCAAGACCACACTCATGGGAAAGATTGCTTATCGGGTCAAGCAGGACAAGCTATTCGATATGGTGGTTGTGGCTCTTGTGTCACGGGATCCAGACCAAGGAAGGATACAGAAAGAAATTGCAGATTGTTTGCTTTTCAACTTTGGAAGCGCGCAGACTGTTGCTGGAAGAGCAGATTCATTGTCTTGGCGACTGAAAAAGGAGCAGAAAGTCCTTG
>CAODLS011829282.1:0-20592 GCA_948243855.1 Flueggea neowawraea | reverse complement strand
TATCGGCTAGATAATAGAGGAAGAGTGAGTAGCTAATAATTGTAGTCTCTGTGGGATACGACACTCGGTACTCAAGGGTCCACTTGCTATAGACGATAGGTACACTTGCCTTAGTCTTTAGGGATAAAACCCGGAACACCAGCAGGGTCTCACACTAGCAAAAGTGAGACCAACTTTTATTGTCTTTTCCATCCCTAAGGTCATATATAGCACATATGGTATAACCATGTGTTGTGGTATCTATCATTCTCTTGGAGGAGCACATGTTTATAAAATATTAACACCATACAGAAGCTTCAGTTAGAATATATTTCACCATTTTAACCTTAATCCACCACTTAACATGATTACTTCTGACTTTAAGACATAATGGTAAAAGACTCAATTTTAGTATAAGATCATTTAAAGATCATCATAGGAGTTTATCCTATAGTGTACATTGTTTTCCATACAAATTTTTCTTGTTCTTTTAAAATGCACTCACAATTATAAATCACAAGACGACTTATTGATTATGAACATGATGTTAACATCACGTTCAAAATCAGTCTCATCTTAGTCCTTGCTTCACATGTTGCAAGACTAAGGTAAACACTCGTGTGAGTGCGCTACTTCTTTGTCCAACATGCTCTTTTACTGACAAACGTGTACTTACAACATTCATATATGTGTATTGCAAATAATGAATTTATAAAGAAAATATGATTTTATTAATGGACTCAGAATCATAATAAGGGAATATAGAGTGTTGTTTCATATCCTACGCAAGCCTAGAGAGACAAAATGTCTAATGAAATCTTCTCTAGCTATAGGCTTAGTAAATGAATCTGCAATCATATCTCACGTAGGGATATACTCTAAATTCACCTCTCATCGTGCAACTAGATCTCTAATAAAATGATACTTGATCTCGATGTGCTTAGTCCTTCCATGGTACTTTGGATTTTTGGAGTAAGCAATCGACGCTTGACTATCGCTATAAATAGTCAAAGGATCTTAAGAAGCGGTTAAACCTAGGTGGTTAAGAAACCTCTTTAACCAAATAGCTTCTTGCACTGCGACATACATTGCTACGTACTAAGATTCCATAGTAGATAATGTTACGCTAGTCTGTTTCTTGCTTCTCCACGACACAACTCCATTTTCGAGTAAGAATGTATGGATTTCCTCTCATCCACAACTCCACCCAAGTCTACATCTGTGTATCCTCTAAAACACAAATCCTCTCCTTGATAACACAACGTGTAATCGACAATGCCCTTCAAATATTGTAGAACTCGGTTTACTGCTTGCTAATGTGATTTTGCAGGGTTTGATCGGAATATGCTTAGCAGACGAACAATAAAGTAGATATCGGATCTAGTACACATCATTGCGTACATTAGGCAACTAATGGTATTGACATATGAAACTTTCTTCGTTGATTCTCTATTATTATTATTATTAGGGTCATAATTTTTTAATGAAAGGCCAGAGGAATAAGAATAAGTGACTACACTAGATCATCCCAACTAGGTTGACATCATCTTAACGACCTCTTCATGCTCCTATTCTCTGAGTATTATTAAAGATAAAAGAAAATTAGTAACATGAAAACTGCTTGAAGGCTATGAGCTGGCAAAGGTAATTAACAAAATGAAAGTGTTCCTTTTGGCATAAATTCTTATAGAGGAAAACATAAAAAATAAGGTGCAATTGAAGTCCACCAATGCTCCTGAGTAGATTCCCTCTCGAAGTTAGCCAATCGGTTAGCCAATTGATAGCCTTCTCAAAAAATATAGGTGACTACCACATGCATAGAACTCATGTAATGCAGGCAAATAGACCGGTCAAGTTTTAATTCCCATGGAACCACATCTTAATGGGAACATATCAAACGCACAACATAGGTGGAATCACTCTCTACCCAGAGATGATGCCAACCCTTTTCCCAAGCTGTTTTGATCGCATAAATGACAGCCTTCAATTTTGCAACAAGAGCCAAAACTGTGCTTGTTGGAAAATCAAAACAACCTAGGGCAAACCCACGAGCATTACGGAACACTCCACCCACCGCTGAACAACTGGTTTTAGATGAATAAGACCCGCCTGTATTGACGTTCAACCCAGTTAGAAGGTGGGTGTAGCCACTAAATAGAGATAATTTTGGGAGCGTTCCTTGGAATGCCGTCAATATTAAAATTCTTCAACATTCGCAGCTCAGAGGAGGAATTGAGCATATGGCTCACTTTGAATCTGTTACAGTCTGTTATGCAATGCTAGATTTTCCTCAAAAAGAAAAAAATATATTAGGTACCTTATCCTCAAAATGGCAACATCCTAGTTCGCTAAATTAGCCAAACGACTGAAACAAGAGTAGTACGCCAAATAGTAGAGAGATGTGGACTGAAGCGGGCTCGAACTACCATAGATAGAAAGCTGTCCAGAGAATCTGCAGGCCAAAATTTGTGACCAAAAGTTGCACACTTGTGCAAATTGGCAGGACAGAAAAATATGTTGCTAAGACTCTGAATTCGCCCTACAAAATCTACACAATGACCTAATGTGCTGCCCTTTTTCCTTCGCAATTCATCTTCCGTGGCAAGCTTTCCTGAGAGAGCTTTCGAACACAACAAAGGATGAGATAGAGGAATGAAACGTGCCCAAATTAGCTTGAACCAAGGCAGACCGGGACCCGTGTTACGCCAAAACTCATAGAGTATCTTAGAGGTGACAGAGCCATCAACAGAGTGCCTCTACACACAACAATCTTCAACCTCATTTTGAAAAAATTGTATCTTTGCAACATCCGAGGCAACATGAGGAAAAGCCACCTGAAATTTCCATGGATATGCCATCCACCATTGCAAGTGAAATTCGAGACTGTCTCAGGAAGAGAGTTGTCTTGCAAATTCAACCGATGCATAAGGGGCGGGTCAATTCATTTTCCATACCAGAAACTCTGTTTGCTCCCCTTTCCCAACAACCATAGTGCATTTTCGTGAAGCCGAGAATAAATCAGCTTAAGGCTATTCCAAATGGAAGAAGATGCATAGGCAAGGGTTGGCTGACCTGAAGGTGCCAAAAACCGACTAGTAAAATAGGTGCCAAAAATACTCTCTATCGTTGTAGCACGGAAACCTAATTTCCCAAGCAAAGCCTCTTTCATAATCCCAAGTTGACGAAGGCCAAAACCTCCTTCCTGAATGGGCAAACAACACTGCCGCCAAGAAGGAACAATCAGCTTCCTTTTATCAATTCGAGCCCACCACAAGAAATTGTGGATGCGACATTCCAAGTATTTAAGCAATGCCAACGACCATTTGTAGACTGAGAAAGAATGCAGGAGGGAGTTGTAATGAATGACTGAATAAGAACCAGTGGGCCAGCCTAAGACAAAGTATTGCCTTTCCATTTAGCAAGTTTGGATAGGGCTTTATCCGATAGCGGTTGCAACCACTTCCTTCTAGGAGCACCGACAAAGAGAGGTACACCAAGATAACGAAAAGGTAAGGAGCCGCATTTCATACCAGCACGGGATGTCAACGTGATTTTTCGACGAGACGAGATATGCTTGCCAAAATAAATATTTGACTTTACCCAACTCACCTCTGATGAGACATCTCACCATACTTCGTGAAAAAATTGTTAATACAATTGAGATTCTACAGCGAAGCTTTACAAAAGATTAGAATGTCATCATCATAAAATAAATACGTAGGGAAAGAACCTTTTCGATCAGCAATATGAACAATCTCACCTGATGCAACAAACCGTTGAAGCTTACGACTAAGAAAATCACCAGCTAAAGAAAACAACAACGGTGACATAGGATCCCCCTGCCGCACACCTCTGCTGCATGAATAATACCCTTTTGGCTCCCCATTCAATAAAATAGACAGCTGAGCTGATTCGAAGATGGCTACCAACCATTGCCGAAACCTGGCAGAGAAGCTAAAAGCCTTAAAAAACGAGAGCATAAAATCCTAGTCTAGTGTGTCAAAGGCATTAGTGATATCAATTTTCAGCGCCATAGTATTCCCAAAACTTCTCTTGTGAAGCAGGTTCACTCTTTCTGAACCCAAAGCGTTGCATTTCAAAATAAAACGCCCTTTTAGGAACCCAAATTGATTGGGGAAAATTATTTTCTATGCAATCACTGACAGACGATCAGCTTACATTTTCATGATAACTTTGAACATAAAGTTGCTCAGGTGATTTCATCAGCCTCTGAAGTATCTGGAAGAAGCACCATATTACTGGAATTCCAACCCCATGAAATTTTACCAGTTTTGAAGAAACTGATAACTGCTCCGCAAACCTCTCTTTTCACCACCTCATAATATGTACAAAAAAAGAGACCGGTAAAACCATTTGGACTAGTGGCGCTATCAACATCATGGAAAAAACTGTAGCCTTCGCATCCTCCTTTATGGGACACATAAAAGCTGAGTGTTTTCTTCGTCTGTTACAAAATTTGGGATAACATTAGAAACATCCTCAACCAGATTAGTAGACAAAGTCACATCCTTAGAAAAAAAGAGTAAAGTAATATTCCAATATGTGATTTTGAATAGAAGGCAAATGGAAAGATAAATTACCATTGATCTTGAGGGAAAAAAAATACCACCCTTCGCCTTACGTTGAGCATAACTTGCATGAAAAAACAGTATTACGATCCCCCGCCTCAAGCCATTTTGCACGACTTCTATCTCTGTAAAACAATTCTTATTGCTTAAGCCAAGTATCGAAAGAAGAACATGCGTCAAGCTCCTATTTATGAAGCTCCTAAGTTAGGCCATGAACAAAGATCCGTTCTTGAATGCCTGCTAAATTGGTTTGAGATGCAGAAACATTTTCATGCAAGTTTCCAAAAACTGTCTTATTCCATACTCTCAAACTACTGCGAAAGCACACGATGTTTGCAAGATAAAACATGTATAGGGTCAACAAAACCCACACAATTCTGCCAAGTCTTTGAAATGAAACTACTGAGGGTCTGATGAGAAACCCACATTGACTGGAAACAGAACAACGACCTGGGCACTCTGGCTGACTGACCACAGCAAAGCCGGAGAGGGCTATGATCCAAGCAATGCCTAGGAAGCACATTACAGTGTAACTGACTCCAAAAAACCATAAAATTTATGGAGCATAAAGCCCTATCTAGCTTGCATTTGGTTCTATTTATGGAGCATACGCCAAGTGAAAAACGCACCCTATGTAGCCACCTCAGAGAGATGCAATCCTTTACGAAAGAATGGAAATTAGTGCAAGGCTGTGATGCTAGTAGAGGGCCAAACTTTTCGTGGGAACCAAGAACAATGTTAAAATCCCCCAAAATAGCCCATGAAGCAGGTGTTGTGCCAAAGTATCCCTGAAAAAATCTCACAATAACCTTCTCCTATTGCACCGCACACTAGCATAAACAAAAGAAAGACTATGCATTATAGATTGGTAAGTGAAATCAATATATATAAATTGCTCCGATGAAAAGAAACTCCTAATTGAAGGAAAGGAAATATGTCGAAAAAAGCCAAATAGAAGGTAAGGCTTTATTATTAGTAGCCACAAATTCCAACTGCAAAGAAACCCAGAACCGAGGAGCGATGGAGTTCAACTCTACCATAGGCTTAGTGAGGCACACTATGTCCAGAGAATATTGATAACATAAATTCCAAAAAACTAGATGCGTGTCAAAATTTCCGAAGCCACGACAGTTACTATAAAAAATCTTTAGAAATTAAAGCGTATATGCTTTCTTGTCGTCCTTCAAAGGGGAAAGACCTGTGGAGAAACCTTCTTCACCGACTTTGGCTTCCTTTTGGAAACTAATTTTGTCTAAGTGGCCTCCTCTACCTCATCTCTAATTGCTCAAGAAGCCGATTCAGTCCGAGGGGAGCATTTCGCCTTAGCATCAAAATGCTCGGCCGAACCCTCACTTGGAACACTAACATTCATACTGCCATTTGCATCTGCTGATGCAACCTGAATCTCAGAAGGACAAGCCATGCTTGTAAGCTGACAATCTGCAACTCCAACCTCAGCTGCATGTTCTTGTAATCTTGGCAATTCGACGGGAAGCCATCAACTGGCGCAACTGGCTCCCTCACTGTAGTAGAAGTCAAATCATTAGAAGTGGTGCCAGCTACTGGGGGATTATAGCATTAGAAAGTTGTTTCAATGCATGCTGCACTCTGACTTCTAAAGGGACTCTAAAACTAGCCTCCATACCCTCCTAGTCATAGACCGCCCTCTACTGCAGTGCCGTTCTAGTGGCTCTCTGGAAGCTAAAACCTGCCGCCCAGATTTCACGCCATTATCATTGGAGACTTGGGTTCATGATTACAACGACAATCAAAGGACTGATGCTGAACCGACGAACAAGTGCAACAAAATTTTAGGAGGCGCTCGAAAACCACATCAATCCAGAGTTGTTTTCCTTGATGTTGAATATACAAAGTGTCCGACAATTTACCAGCAAGATCAATATCAATAAGTACCCTAGCAATATGCCCATAGTCACCCTCCAAAGTAGCATGATCAATTCAGATAGGAATCCCGACCGCTCTGGAAATCTGAGAAAGAATTTGCCTATCCCAATATTCCTATGGCAGGTCTATGAACCTCGTTTATACCTGGGCGGTGGTGTATTCTGCTAGGTGGGATCGCAATTCGAAACCCACTCTTGAACACTGAAAATGCCGGGCATAAGGGAGAGTGAGCCACGGCTCCAAAACGCAAGGCGAACCTCTAGGGAGGGAAGAAGAATATGATAAAACCCTCTTCCAAGAGAGATGACCCACCAAGAAACCCCAAGTCCCAACACCTTGGAAAACTAATCCTTCAAGTCGGAGAGCTTCCACGTCGGGTCCCCTTTGGTCAGAATCAAAGGCCAATCAAAGAGCTTTCACAAGGCTTTAACCATCTCTCATAAGCATCCTGTGAAATCTTGATGGAGACAAAGCCACCAATATCAGAAACAAGTGGGTTAATGGAAGAGGCAATCGGTTGTTCAATCTTTCCAGTAAGAGCTTGTGAATATGAAACCATGTTGGCAACCGAAGGAGCTTGAGAAGTAGCAACAGGCCCAGAGAAGTTTTCAGAGGTGTTTAGGTAACAGTCAAGAAGAGGATCAGGTGGTGGCGGAGCCACTATGGCCGTTGACAACCACAAACAGACGGAAACATGAATCCATAATTGATAATATTATTATCATTTTTATGATTTTATATCTATCTTAATATATGTATAAAATTTGGATGCCTAAAATCATGAAATTTCAAACCATTACCTTAGGTTTTGAATGTAAATGTGCGTTCCTTCAGTTTATTAGTGATATGTCATAATCCAATCATATGAACATTATCATTTATATTATTTTTGAATAAATATGAAGAATTTTATTTCGATATATATATTATCATGTTATTTAATAATGAAATAACTTGATAAAAATATCCAAGAATAGTTGTTTATGTCTTATATCATCAAATTCATGATTTAATAGTAAAATTTTACGATAAAAAAATCTATTCTAAATAGTCCCTATTTGTTCATTATTATGGGAATGATAATGAGGCAAAACTAGTAAGCACTCTAAGGGATAATTATGTTTTACTGATTATGTGCATCGGATGTCACTCATAATGTAGATACATGTTGGGAATATGATATCAAACTAACCTACTATGATAAATACTACATAAAATATGTCATCAGTATTTTTTATTGCAGTAATGATATTTGAGTCCTTAGACCTGAATCACCATGGATTATTGCATGAGGAGCTTTATTTTTTATTATAGTTCAACATCATTTGTAATAAGACGATAATACAAGCTATAATTGGACATATGATAAATCATGTGGAGGAATGTGAGTGATAGTGAAGGAATATGTCATGTTTTTATTTGTGTGAGATATCTCTTGGTTACTTGACAAGTAGGACTGATGAAATGCATGACTGCGCTCGAATGAAATCGATAGGCATTATCAATATCATTTTCTTTGGTTAGTCTACTTAGGTATCAAGAAATATTTGGTTCAACTATACAAAGATGGCATGATCCATGTTTTATGCTTAATTGAGATATCACATCACAAAAGAACTAAATATCGAATAGTGTATTAGTTTTTGTCGAGTCATTGAATTCACTCAAGTTGGTTGGTCATAATATCTTGCTAGAGGTCGCTTATGAATTGTGTGCTTAAGGAATGATTTAGGCCTACTGCCAATATTGAATGGACCTACTGGGTCACACATGATCGGGTTCTTGCAATGGCAGAAGAATCGATGTAGTTTTAGCTAGGAGTATTCCAAAAGATATCGAACCAAAGGGAAATAGTACTAAGTGTGATCATTCGTAAAAGAAAAGCAATAAAACACAAGATTTGATTTTTGAGATTTTTGATTAAGACACACAAGATTTAATAAATCAAGCAATTAACAAAGGGAATATACAATCAATTAGTAAAACATTAGGACTTTTGAGGTTTCAACTAAAGACTCATATTTGCTATATTAATGAATGGGGTTTTGGGAATGAGTGTTATCTCCGAAAAAATCACTTAAAGCCTCTCTCAAGGTCATTTAAGCATTGCCTACATTTCCTTGGAGGATTCTCTCGGCCTCACATTACCAAACTAGGCTCATTAAGTCTCTAGGAAATTTCATCGAACACCTTGTAAGCAATTAAAATACCTGTTAAAAACCTAACAAATTTAATGCAAGTAGACCTCACCTAATCTTCAACTCTCGATTCATCAACTAGATTTATCACAACTATCATCATAGTGATTAAACACAACAATAGTCAATTAAAACAAGTCATTAAATCAAATTCAAAGGCAAACATCAAATATAGAACATAAATCACAAAACCCATTAATTTTTAAAAATTGAACATAAAACACAATACCCAGTCATAATTATAGCAAATAGTCATCAATAGTCTACATCTCTAGGTCCCAACAATCAAGCTAAATTATCATTATAATAGAAAACAAATTAAAACTATAAATAGGAAAATAAAACATAGTCAACAATTAAAAATGAAAAGAGATAAAAGAATGATGGAAATCGAGTAGCCTCTTCGAGATACCCTCAAGAGAAACGTGAATTCTTCAAGCCTCTTCCTCTTGCTCCTAACCCTAAACTAGCATTCTTACTAAAAAGAAAGACAAAGAGAGTCTTTCCAAGTATGTAGAAAGCTTTTAAAATGGCACATAAGAGGAGTATTTATAGCCCTCATGTAACAACAAAACCCTTCAATAATTGTTGACAAAAATGGCCCTCGAATGTGCTTTGGTCCCCACATTTGCTTCATGTCCTCTTCAATTTCTTTGAACTTTCTGAATTTGCATCTCTTTTCCACATTTTTCATCTTGTTTTCTCCAAATTATTTCATCCTATAAGAGTTACAAACATTATATAAATTTCACAATAAAAGCATGATTTGTAGGATGTAAATGTACGAATTCTTCTTAATTGACTAGGTAAATTTAGGATACATCAAACTCTCCCACACTTACTCATTTGCTTGTCCCCAAGAAAACCAATTCCAATCCTAAGGAAAAAAAATACAATTTAAATCAAAGAGGCAAGATAATTCTTGTACTATAATTTAAACAAAGTATGCAAGTAAAATGATCAAGAGAGGAATGCAATGTTATTCATGATTTACAAAAACCTAACCTTGGCATTAAGAAGTGACAATTTTAAGAGTTTATCCAACAAATTCTCTAGTCCATTGGCATCTCTAGGGCTTATCTCCCATATTGCTGAGTTCAAACAACCATTTCTTTTGTTTTAGAGCAAACTTGGCCTCATTCATTCACTTTTTATTTTTATGTGCTTTCTTTCATATTTTGTTTTGTTGCATTTTCCTTTTGATCACTTCCTTATTCTTTTGGGTACTACAAACAAGTTAGCAAATTAAGAGTCCTTGTGTTTCCACTTATTTATTGCTCTCTGAGGGTACTTATTACTATCCTATATGGAGTTGGGACCACATGCACTTATCCTTGTTTAGGTTCACCCTAAAAAAGAGAAGCATTGCCTTTTTCAAACATTTAAAATAAACACTTTTCATTGAAATAATAAACAAGTCTACTCTAAACTTTTCAAACACAATTCAATCGTTTAAGTGTATTTCCTTAAAATCAACTTAGCAACAAGCATGTTAACCTTTTTTATGCCCTCACTAATGGACTAAAATTATTGATAAACAAACTCTCAATCTTGCAACCCAAAAATTCCAATTTGAGGTTTAAGAAATTTATTCCTCGATTAATCATGTTAGACGCATACTAACACACTACAAAATTCATCCAACCAATTCAAATCAAACTCATTCTTTTTCAATTTTGATGCATTCTAAAAGAATTTTTTTTTGAAAAACACAATTCAAGCAAAACTTTCAAAGATTTTGAAGCAAAATCACACACAAACAAAGACTATATAAGCAATTAAGCATCAAACAATCAATAAAACCCTCCCCTGCACTTATTTTGACCATTGTCCCAAATGTTCAACAAATTAAGGCCAGATCATTCCTAACAATAGCAATAAACATGGGAACAAGTCCAAATTCAATAAGAAAGTAAAGCAAGATAGGGTTAAGAAAGCTTCTCTATTTCTCGCTTTGCTTCCTTTTGCTCTGTCCTTAAATGCATGGCTCCACTTTAGACATGAGACAAGAAAGGTTAGTAGACACAAGTATATAGGCAAGATATCAGGAATATGATCATTAAGGCATAACTCACTTCTACTTGTTTTTATTCAATGCAAACATAAAAGATAAAGGCATAAAGTAAAGGATGTGCATAGCTTAACGTCATTGTGGGCTGAAAGTAGTTTAACGTCATTTCAAACGGTGATGTTTGATATACTTGGGACGCCAAATAGTCCTTGTGGTGGACTTCTTTTGTGGTTTCAACCTCTTTCCATTTAGCATAATTGGTTTGTGATCATTAAGCAAAATGTCAATGGCACCACATGCATGAATTTTTTAAATAGAAAACGGACCACAACATGAAAGTTTTGGGTTCCAAAGAACACGATTTATGGGTGGAAAATAGTAAACTTATTGATCTTCAAAGAACTCACCCTTAACAATAAAAACATCACATTGTTTCTTGATTTTATCTTTTAAACCCAAAACCCTTTCAAAATTATTTTTCTCCTTTGCATTAGGTTTTCGCTCTTGGTCTTGCTCTTTTGGAATCTCTCCTAGTTTTTCATTAGGTTCTTCTTTACTCCCTTTGTCATTTGAGGGTGTTGGTGTGTGATTTATGGACAACATGCAATAAGATTCCATGACTTTAGCATCATTATCACAATCATTAAGTGTGAAAATTTTTAAATCACTAAAGACATGGAAATATTATGTTTCACTCCCTACCCTAAAGGTCCATTTTCCCTTGTTCACATTAATTAAAGCTCACTCGGTTGCTAAGAATGGTCTACCAAGTATAATGGGAAGCTTTAATTCATGATCCATTTCAAGTACATAAAAATCAAGGAAAAAGTAAAATTTACTAACCTTTACTAACATGTTCTCCATGACTCCCAAAGGATGCTTGATGGAACGGTCGGTACACTGGATTGAAAAGGTTGTTGGTACAAAATCCCTAATTCTAAGTTTTTTGAATATGGATGAGAGCATGAGATTTACTGAGGCTCCTAAGTCACACAATGATCTTTTGATCCCATAGGTGCCAATGCTAAAAGGTATGGTAAAGCTCCATATATCCTTAAGCTTTGGAGGGAGCTTATTTTGCAATACTGCATTACACTCTTCAGTTAGAGCAATCGAGGCATACTTCTCCAATTTCCTTTTATTTGAGACAATCTCGTTCAAAAACATGGCATAATGAGGCATGTGTGCAATGGCCTTAATAAATGGGGGATGTTCATTTGTAGCTTCTTCAACATTTCCTAATACTTTAGGAAATTGTTCTCCTTAGTGCGATCCTTCAACTGTTGAGGAAATGGAATAGGGGGTACATGGGGGTTCACAACATCTTTTTGGTTGGAAGTGAGGTCTTTCTTTGGTATTTTGTCCTCTTTAGCCTCTCTTTCATGTTTGGGCTCTTCTACCACACACTAATTCCCCTTGGCTTTTCTATAAACTTCCCCACACTTGGCTAATCAAGGTCTTTCCCACTTCTCAAAGTGATAGCCATCACAATCTCCTTGAGGTTAACTTGGGAGGTACTTGGCAACATCACCTTTTCCATATCCAATAAAGCCTTAGCCAATTGCCCAACTTGTCTATCAAGATTTTGTATGTGGCTTATTGGGTTTGGATAACTTGTTCCACCTTGGCATCCATTTTACTCATACATTGCATCAATAGCTCCTGCAAGGGTGGCTTTTTGTCTTGGATGGTTTGTTGGGGTTGTTGTTGGTAAGGTCGTGGTGGCCTAGATTGAAATCGCGGGAGTCCCATAGGTCTAGGTTGGTTTGTGGTGTTTTGGATCCTTCCAAGAAAAGTTTGGGTGGTTGCGCCAACCGGGTTATAAAAAATTGAGTATGGGTTATAACTAGGTTGAGGCTTCCCAAAATCATCCATATAATTTACCTCATCACATCCAACACCCACTCCTCGGCCATCCCATAAGTCATCTCATTATGTCCCATCACTCCACAAAAACTACATTGCGCCTTAACCATGGCATTAACATTAAGCAAAAAAATCATTTTCCTAGAAAGATCATCAACCTTTAAAGCTAAATCGAGAGAAGTGGAAGTACTTACCTCATGAATACCGTCTCTTCTTCCCCTAACCGCCTTTTGTTGGGAATTGGTGGCAAGCATCTTATATATATCATAGACCTCTTCTGTCATTTTCTCTCTAAAATAACCACCTAATGTTGTATCCATCAAGGTTTGCCCATGCATCGTGAGCCCATCATAAAATAATTGTGTGAGCAATACCTAAGAGAATTGATCGTGGGGGCATCATCTCAACAACATTTTGAATATCTCCTAAGCCTCATGAAATGGTTTTCCATCCATTTGTGAAAATGAGCATATCTTGTTCCTCAACTCTACCATATTTTGGGGCGAATAATACTTCGTCATGAATTTTTTAAACACCTCCTCCCAAGTGCTAAGAGAACCCTTCAGAAGATTGATTAACCAAGTCTTGGCTCTATTCTTCAATGTGTAGGGAAAGCATCTTATTCTCAATTCATCTTCCACCAAGCCATGTAGAGGAAATGTTTGGATGGTGGTGTAGAATTCCCTAAAAAGGGTAAGTGGATCCTCCGATGGAAATCCATGAAACGAAGGTAGCATGTTGAAGTGGATGGTCTTCAACTCATAACTCTTTGCTGCCGAATTTAACCGAATACAAGAAGGTGATGCTCCAATGATCAGCCTTTTAATATCTCTCAAGCTCATGTGCACTAGCATTGAGTTCTCATTTCTTTCATCCAACAATTGACCAATTCCAGCCCCCTCCACATGTTCATTGCGAGGCCTAGGATTGCCCGCCATCCTTTCTCTTATTCTATTAGCCCGGTACTCCCTACACAATCTTTCAATTTTCAGAATCAAAGGGATAACCTCTTGATTCTCTAAACTCCTAGTGTGTCTCAAAAGCATAACACCTAAAATTGCAAAGTAAAAAAATATAATTAAACAAAAATAAAACATCTCCACCAACGACCCCAAAAACATGATCTAGTTCTTATAAGTGCATAAGAATCGATGAAGTTTTATATAGGAGTATTCCGTGGGATATCAAACCCAAGGGAATTAGTACTAAGTGTGATCAATTTCATTTTTCGGATTTTTGATTAAGACACACAAGATTTAATAAAGCAAGCAATTAACAAAGGGAATAGACAATCAATTAATAAATCGTTAGGACTTTCGAGACATCAACCAAAGACATATATTTGCTATATTAATGAATGAGGTTTTTGGATTGAGTGTTCTCTCACAAAAATCACTTAAAATCTCTCTCAAGGTCATTTAAGCAATGCCTACATTTCCTAAGAGGGTCCTTTCAGCTTCACCTAACCAAATTAGGATCATTAAGTCTCTATGGAATTTCATTGAATACCTTGTAAGCAATTAATATACCTGTCAAAAACCTAAAAAGTTTAATGCAAGTAGACCTCACCTAATCTTCAACTCTCTATCCATCAACTAGATTTATCACAACTATCATCATGGTGATCAAACACAATAATGTCAATTAAAACAAGCCATTAAATCAAATCCAAGGGCATGCATCAAATATTGAACATAAATCACAAAACCCATTAAGAAATATATATATTGAACATAAAACACAATACTCATTCATAATTATAGCAAATAGTCATCAATAGTCTACATTTATAGGTCCCAACAATAAAGCTGAGTTATCATTATAATAGAAAACAAAATAAAACTATAAATATGAAAATAGAACATAGTCACCAATTAAAAATGAGAAGAGATAGAAGAATGATAAAAATGGAGTAGCCTCTTCAAGATGCCCTCAAGAGAAAACCCCAGTTCTTCCTTTTCCTCTTGCTCTTTCTCATAGCCCTAAACTAGCGTTCTTTCTAGGAAAGACAAAGAGTCTTTCTAAGTGTGTAGAGAATGTTTAAAAGGGCACATAAGAGGAGTATTTATAGCTCTTATGTGAGCACAAAACCCTTCGATAATTGTGGATAAAAATGCCCTTTGAATGTGTTTTGGCCCCCCACCTTTGCTTCATGCCCTCTTTAATTTCTTTGAACCTTTTGAATTTGCATCTCTTTTCCAAATTATTTCATCTCGTTTTCTCCAAATTATTTCATCCTACAAGAGTTACAAACATTATATAAATTTTACCACAAAAACATGCTTTGTACGATGAAAATGTACAAATTCTTGCTTGGTTCATTAGGCAAATTTAGGATACACTAGAATGACTTGCGAGGGTGGTTTCAATCCCCAAAGTTATAGAAGCCATTACTGTGGACCAACATCGACCAATTGTGCTCAACAATTTTTATTATAAAATTATTACGAAAATTCTTGCGGATTTACTTACTTTGGTGGCTTCTAAAGTGATCTCTCCCAACAGTTTGGCTTCATTAAGGGCAGGCAAATTGTTGATTGTATTGCTCTGGCATCAAAAGGGGTAAATCTGCTGGATAAGAAATGCTTCGGAGGCAATATGGCATTGAAGATTGATATCTGTAAAGCTTTTGACACAATTAGCTGGACTTTTCTGTTTGAGGTTCTGGATGCCTTTGCTTCTCCTTACAATTTCGGAATTTCATTTTGGAGTTATTCTCCTCGGTTCATCTTTCAATTCTTATAAATGGGTAGTCAATTGGTTACTTTGGCTATTCCAAGAGGGTTCATCAGGGATGTCCTCTTTTGCGTCTCTTGTTCTGTCTGGCAGAGGATTGTTTGAGCCGCCATCTTTCAGGATTGGTTAAGGAAGGCAAGCTCCAGCCCATGGGTTATACTGGAGGTACTCATTTCATTTCTCATTTGTTTTACGCTGATGATGTTATTCTTTTTGCCAAGGCTACGATGAGGAACGTGAACACTATTCTTGAGCTGTTTGATATTTATGGAGAATTTTCTGGGCAACTGGTTAAATTGTTAAAGTCCAGTGTTTTCTTTGGGAAAGTGGTGACTGCTTGAAGAGCTGCCATCTTAATAGCTAGGAGCAATCTCAAGTGTGGACTAATTCCATTTTCTTATCTCGGGGTGCCTTTATTTGCTGGTGCACCAAGGCGAAAATATTTACAGCTTCTAACGGACAAAATTGCAAGCAAATTCAATTCTTGGAAAGGCTCCTCACTGTCTATGGCTGGCCGGATAGGTTTAGTGTCATCAGTTATTAAGAGTTCACTGCTTCACTCGTTTGTAGTTTATAAGTGGCCGCGACAAATGATAGATAAGCTCAATGGTCTCACCGAAAATTTTATCTGGACTAGTTCCACTACTTCGAGGAAACTTATCAAGATCCCTTGGTTAGTTTGTTGTAACTCCAGAAAAGAAGGGGGTCTCGGCTTAAGGGAATTGGGTAGTCTTAATGGGGCGATGTTGGGCTCCCTGGCTTGGAGATTCTTACGTGAACGGCTCTTACATTGAGAGTGTTGGAGGCGCGGTTTTTATTTCCCTCTTGGCTCCCACGACTTGCTTATTTCAGGTCGATAGTTTGGTGTTCTATCTGTCATGCCTTTATGGATTTATGCAGGCAATGTTGTTGGCTCATCACTGCGGCTTCTGATCTAAATTTTTGGATAGGAACTTGGTTGCAAGTGTGGCTGAATGCCTTTCTCTACCTTTGGGCTAGCAACGCTCCTTACTGATACGGCCCAGAGTTATATTTCCAATGGGCACAGGGAGTTGCCAGAATTTTTACCAAAGGAGCTGAAGATTGAAGTTGATGCAATCCAATTCTTGAAGGAATCATTAGATATTTGTCTATGGGCTTTAGGCACTACGGGCCGATTTTCGATCAAAGGGTATTACATATCCCTTCATGGATGCAACGAGGTCACTCTTTGGAATATTTTCATATGGAAAAAGTATATTTCACCCTCCCGGTCCACAGTAGGGTGGTGGGCTTTTTTGGGTCACCTGCCAACTGATGACAAAGTGCGACAACGGGGTTTCCTTTTTCCCTTCCAGGTGTGCTCTCTGCAATTTAGACATTGAAACTTTACATCACTTATTTATATATTGCCATATTTCTAAGCAACTTTGGCATGCTATTTCAACATTATTTGTTGTGTGGGTTAGGTGTGATGATTCTTTGAGATCTCTCATTTTAGCTGCAATGAATACACAGTTGAGCTCGCAACTTAAAGTTTTGTGGAATTTTGTTGTTGTTAATGTTTTGTGGATTATATGGCAATCATGCAATCAATACATCTTTTAGGTACAGGCAGGCCATGTCCATATTAAATATGTTGAGAATGCTGTGGAAATGTATTAAAGAGCCCGTTGTTTTCAAAATTGGGAATATGAATGGATCTGTGGAGTAGTTACAGTTGCTTACAAACCTTGACATTTCAGGCATTCCAAGGCGAGCCCTATCTATTATACATGTAGTTTGGAAACCACTTCCAGCGGACTGGCTGAAAGTGAATATTGACGGATCTACATTAGACACGCCAGTTTCTGGGGGAGTAGGGGCATTTTTTCGGAATGCAAGAGGTTTCTCCAAAGGTGCATTCGCTTTCTCCAGTGGGTAGGCACATGCTTTCATCTCTGAAGTGAAGGCGGCAATTTATGCCAAAAGGCGCAAAGTCTAGTTGGCACAATCTTTGATTGGAAAGCAACTCATCATATGTGGTACAGCTTTTCAAAACACGGTCTTATGAAGTTCCATGGTGTTGTCGACTTCAACGGGCCAACTGTCTGAGCCAGTTGTCACAAATGAATGTTTTGGTTTATCATGTTTTCAGATAGGGGAATCGAGTTGCTGATTGCCTAGCCATTTTTGGGGTGCACAACCAGGGTTCGCATTGGTGGTCTACTTTTCGATAGCCATCTTATTTATGATGATTTCTCTTTCACAGAGAACTACCATTTTCGGTAGTCTCCTTCACTACAATATTGTGTATGACTTTTTCTTTATATATTTATAATACATTGGAGCACATGAAAATGATGCAGGTGCTATTGGAGTACCAACATAGTTGGAATGACATTGTGCACCACTGATTTTATCGACTCCAGTTTTTTAGTTAAAAAACACACTAGAACGAATTGCACGATATATTTTATAATGTATCGTGCTATTATTTTATATGAACATTTTAAATACAATTAATTAGATAATTTTTTTAAAATGTATGCTAAATGAAATGATGTCATAATTTATTTAAAATAGTTTTAAGACAAGTTAAAATTTATTTGTCTTAGCATGACAAGAAAATAGAGTCTTTGACTTTGTTAGCAAGTAATTGGTGTTTTCCTTTTGCAATATGGATAGACCAAATTGCTTGTGTGATAAGGAGGAAGCATTAGGTGGCGGATCCTTATATGATAAGGAGTTAGCTGGCGGATCCTTGTTGGACAATGGGTAAGAGCATTATTGTGGGACAAGTATTAGGTCTCTTAGCAATGTAATCCCACTATGACAATTCAGGAGGGAGAGGGATGAATTGAATTTCTTGCTAAAAACTATAACTTTTTGAAAGCTTTTTGTAATCTTTTGGAAAACAAAACAGTACCTCATCCAACACACAACCACAAAATCTGAAAATAAAAGGAGTAAGGGATAGAGAAACAAATATGAGATTTATAGTGATTCAGTCCTCCTTAATCTACGTCCACTCCTGCAGCTCACTAGAGAGTTTGCAATCCATTATGTTTCTTCCTCACTTCCAGGTGGAGGGAAACCTTTACACCTCTTATTTTGTAGGCTCACAAGAAACCTTTACAACCTTGTTTTTGCTGGACCAAAATGAGAAAACCAATAACTACTTGTTTTTCAAGGTAATAACAAACAAACCTAAACTATCCTCAAGCTTTAACACCAAAGCTTGATTATAGTAGATTTCTCAGATAAGGAAAGGTATTCTCACACCAACTTAGAAAGCAAATAGCAACTCAAAAGCTTGATTGGAGTATAAGAACTTAGGAGCACTTAGAGAGAGAAAGTCAAGAATGAAATTAGCAAAGCTTGGGCATACTCTCAAGACGTTCTCTCATTGACTCTGAAGTGCAGACCTCTATTTATAGGCAAACTCTAAAATGTAGTCGTAGTGGCTCTTGAAATAACCTTTGTGAGATGAAAGAAAAATTTTGATTTTAATGACATCAGCAGGGATGACGTGCGTAGACTAGTATGCAATGTGTGTTGTATATGCGCCATAAGCATTCTGCGTGACTTGTTCCTCTTCAGCGTGTCTTGTAGAAAGCTTGATATCTACTGCCTCAAATGTCACTTAGTGTAACGTGACTTGCATATTTGCAATGTGCTTTGTGTCTACATCAGTAGCAGTCACCTAGAAGTTTTTAGATCACAACATGACTTATATCCTTGCAATGTGCTTTAATCAAGCCTCAGTGCGCGTTGATCATAGCCACTTAAGGCTTCTATGCGTTTTATCGATTCTTCAAAGATCACACCTTTGATTCTTCACGTGCATCTGTCAAATGTTAGAGAATATTCAAATTTGAATCCTGAGGTGCCGACTTGTCAGATACTGACATCACCCTCATCAATGTAACTTGTAAGCCTTGCAACGTGCGTTGATGTCTTTCTTCAAAGGTGACTCCTTTACTCATCAACGTGACTTAAGGTGGAATAAAACGTTGATTGGCATTGCCTTTTAAGTCAAATTTAAGTCTGATACACATATCGTCTATCTGACTTATATAGCCCACAATGTGACTTGTACGCATGTACAATCAAGGCCGAGAGTTCTTTATTCGCATAACGTGACTTGATCCCAGTGCAACTCGATTTGTATTATTCAAAGACCTTCTGCTTCCTGAGTGATTTACATTAATGTGACTTGTATCCTCTGATATGCAACTTGTAACACTTTTGGAAAATTCAAAAGTCCTTGAGTATGATCAACGTGACTTGCAACGGGTATAACGTGTAATCCAATATGGCTATCCAAGAAGGCGGGATGAATTGGATTTCTTACTAAGTATAAAAGTTTTTTAAAACTTTTTGCAATATTTTTAAAACGAAAAATCAATAGCTCAATTCAACACACACAACCTCAGAAACTGAAATGAAAGTAAGCAAGGGATAGAGAAAACAAATCCAAAATTTATATTGGTTCGATCCTCCTTGTCCTACGTCCACTCCTCTAGCCTCAACTAGAGAATTTCAATCCACTATCTCTTCCTCACTTGCGGGTGGAGGCAAACTGTTGCAGCCTCTTATTTTTCAGGCTCACAAGAAAACCTTTACAACCACTTATTTCTCACTAGCTCAACAAGAAAACCAATAACCACTTGTTTTTCAAAAGGCAAAAAACAAGTAAACCTATTGTACCCACAAGCTTTACAACCAAAGCTTGATTACAAAAGGTTTAACAGAACGAGAATGATATTCTCACACCAACTCTCAAAGCAAATAGCAACATAAAAGATTAGTTGTGCTGTAAAAACTTGAAAACACTTAGAGAGAGAAAGTCAAGAATAAAATTAGCAAAGCTTGGGCACACTCTCAATGCGTTCTCTTCTTGTCTCTGAAGTGCGTACCTTTATTTATAGGTAGACTAAAAAATGTAGCCGTTGTGAGACTTGAAATAGCCGTTAAGAGACGAGAAAGAAATTTTGATTATGATGACATCAGTAGGTACAACGTGCATTGTATCCTATGCAACGTGCGTTGTAAATGTCTCATTGATGTACAACGTGACTTGCTTCCTTTCAACGTGTCTTGCATCCAACTCTGATGCTTCGGCCTCAAATGTTGCACAATGTAATGTATCTTGTATTTATGCAACGTGACTTAAGTCTTCAACCAAAATTCTCACCTGGAAATTTTCTTCTTACAATGTGACTTGTGTCCATTTGCAATGTGCATTGATCAAGCCTCAGTGTGCATTACATATGGCACTTCATCCTTCAACGTGCGTTGTTGATCTCCAATGATCGCTCCTTTGATTCTTTCACATGATTGCGTC
>CAODLS011829227.1:0-12715 GCA_948243855.1 Flueggea neowawraea | reverse complement strand
CTCTTGAGTATGTCTTTGGTCTTCCTAACAAATCGCTTGGTCAGTTGTCTAGTCCAGTTGATGGCAAGTTAGTGAACTCTATAGTGAAGAATGAGTTCTCGAAGTTCCATGGTATTTCAGAATCTTTCGATGGTAATAGAGATGGAATTTGTGTGTTTGATAATGGCTGTGGGTCTCATGTAGTGGGGCTCGAAGAGTTAAGCATTTGTGGCGACATCAAAATTATTAAACAACCTTTGCTTTCGGAGAGCTTGGCGATGTTCAGTAGTGTGAGGGCGAATGCTTGTGTTTGGAAAGGGAAATGGATGTATGAGATTATATTAGAAACTTCTGGTGTACAACAACTAGGCTGGGCAACTCTTTCTTGCCCTTTCACTGATCATAAGGGCGTAGGTGATGCAGATGATTTGTACGCATTTGATGGGAAAAGGGTTAACAAATGGAACAAGGAACCCGAGCCATATGGTCAGTCATGGGTTGTTGGCGATGTGATTGGATGCTGCATTGATCTGGATAATGATGAGATACTGTTCTACAGGAATGGTTTGTCACTAGGAGTGGCCTTTAATGGTATTCGCAAGATGGGTCCTGGATTTGAATATTACCCTGCAATATCTCTTTCTCAAGGCGAACGTTGTGAACTAAATTTTGGGGGACGTCCCTTCAAGTATCCCATCAAGGGCTTCCATCCTCTTCAAGCACCTTGCTGCGGAAATCTATTAGCCGCAGAGCTGCTTCAGTGCTTGTCAAGGCTCTTGGAAATGCAGTATGCAGAGCGAGCTCAGAATTCTGTGGTGGGGAAATTAAGGAGATTGAAGAGGTTTGCGTCTTTTGATGAACTCTTTTATCCTGTCTGTCTTGGGATATGTCAGGAATTATTCTCTGTGCTTAAGGCAGATGCTGGGAGCTTAGAGTATGTGGCATGGGGTCCACTTCTTTCTTTCACGCTGGAGGTCTTCAGAGTGCAGGCTCCTCATGACTATTTGAGTTTGGACAGGTTCATGGATATCTTCCTTGAGTTTCAAGAATCACGTTCTATGTTGGAGCATCTCCTTAATGCCCTGGCATGTGGATGTAAAACAGCACCACTGATTTTAACTGAATGCCCATATACTGGATCTTACTGTTGTCTTGCATTAGCATGCCATATTTTGAGGCGGGAAGAACTGATGGCACTCTGGTGGAAGTTGTCAGATTTTGAGTTTTTGTTTGAAAGTTTTCTCTCACAAAAGAGTCCAAATAAGCAAGATCTACAGTGTATGATGCCTTCGGTCTGGTGGCCTGGTTCATCCGAGGATATCTCTTCTGAGGGTAGCATGATATTGACTACTACAGCTTTATCGGAAGCAATCAACAAGGTAAAATCCAGTCGTGAAGTTCTGTTCTTTGAATTTAGTTCGTAAGGGTTGAGAGCCTGCTGTTGTAACTTAGAAGTTCTTGATACATGTGAAAAATTGCTTTCAAATCTTTCTACTATGATGTTCCAGCCTATAGTTGAAGTAAACGTACATGGCTATTTCCAAATGTTGCTGGTTAAATAGGACTTTCTTGAATACAACTTTGCCACGTCTTTTTCTTTACATATCAATGGGGATCCAATTTTTTCAGTGTTATGTTAAAAACTTATTAATTATTAGGTTACAACTATGATAGCATTTCTACACCCAAATCTGAAGCGGAAAATGCCATTTCATTTATTTCTCAAAGTATGCTTCTTTACTGAAACTATTTAGGCATGATGAATGTTAGATCATCTGAGCAAAAGTGCATTGACGCTGTTGAATGAATGCTTAATCCTGATATCAATGCTACGTGGGGAAATCACAAGTAAAAGTTGCATTATTGTTTTTTCAATTCTTTCATTTCTTTATTCTTAATTTTTTGTTTAAGCTTTTATTTATTTGGTGATTATATGTAATCTTCTTTGTAATCATTTTCTTTCATCTATTTTTTTTAAATTACCATATTTACTCAAGCTACTGCAAACATTTTTTTTTTGTAGATTGAAGAGAAACACAGGGACCTCTGTCTTTTGGTCATACAGTTTGTACCGCCCTCCATCTCTCCTCAACTACCAGGCTCGGTGTTTAAGACATTTTTACAGAACCTTCTGTTGAAAAATAGAGGAGCCAATCACAATATGCCACCTCCTGGCATTTCAAGCAATTCTGTTCTTGTGTCTTTATATACAGTTATGCTTCACTTTTTATCCGAAGGATTTCCCATGAGGGACATTTGTGGCTGGTTGAAGAACTGTCAAAACAATAGTCATGATGTTGGATTTCTTCATAGAGGTGGCGAACTAAGTTTCCCCATAGATTTGTTTCTCAAAAATGATTCTCATCGAACTGACATATCTAGGCTTGGGGGTTCGTTTAGTCATCTATCAAAATCTCATCCTGTATGTGATCAGGAAGATGAATTAATTAGGTGGGAGGAAGGTTGTATGGATGATGAGGAAAGCAGAGTAACACATAGTACTATGCAGAAACCATGTTGTTGTTCAAGTTATGATCTTGAATTGTCAAAAATTCTGAAACATCCGATTACATATACAGCTAAAGGTTCTCGTGGCCATTTTACCCCTATTACAGAAAGGTCTGCTCACGTTGCTGCAGAATGCAGTACAGGAAGTTTGAATGATGAGATAGCAGATAAGCCTAGTACCAGTGATCGGTCTGAATCTGAGTTCAGTTATTGCCAAGTGCGCAATATCAGGATTGTTCCAAGGGAAAGTAACTTGTCTTCGGCTACACTGAGAGAAGAAGAACTTCTCGATACATTATTGTTACTATATCATATTGGTGTTGCGCCAAACTTTAAACAGGTAAGAGACACCACATTTTTTTCTTTTTCATGTAGCTCCGTTCTGCGCTGATTATGACTTTGAAATGCATTACTACTCTACGCACACACCTAAAAAAAAGGGGAAATAATGTGCAATCTTGCAGCTGAAATATTAGAATAGTAGGATTAATGAATGGTAAAGTGTAGATAACTTTGATCATTTCTCTTTCTGTCAGCATGAGATGATTGAGGTGTCAAAAGAAATACTAGATGAGTTGCCCATACCAACTGTGTTGCTTTTATCTACTTGTCCCTATTTTCAGCCATATTCTTTCATAAAGTTAAGACAATGCCTGTTCTAATCTTTGGTGCAAGTAAGGTACTAGTTTTTGTGAACTATGGTTTGGTGGATCCAGGATAGTTATTGTGAAGTTCCAAAGAAAATTTTGATTTGAAAAAAAAAATGCACGCTGATTATAGATTTGAGTGGGAAGAAAAACTTTGGTCTGATTTGAGTTGATCTTGGGTTTGTGTTGATTCTGAGGATTTGTGTTAGGAATTTGCTTGTTACTTGACAATTTAACTAGTTAGTCTTTGTTGCTTTCTCGCTGCTGTAAAAAATTTTGATTAATTCTTGCAGGCATCATATTACATGTCTCTTCAGTCTCAATCAATATCACTCCTGGAAGAAACTGATAGGCAAATAAGAGAACGGGCTTGCAGTGAGCAACTGAGGCGCTTGAAAGAAGCTCGTATTGAGTACCGGGATGAAGTTATCAATTGTGTGAGGCATTGTGCGTGGTATGATGACGATTGAGGTCTTTTTTTTAATGTCATATTTAACTTCTATTTTCTCAGTTTGTCTGTGTACATAATTTAACGTGTCACATGCTCAATTTTTAGTGTCAATTTTTATTTACAGGTATCGTATCTCTCTTTTCTCTCGGTGGAAGCAGAGAGGAATGTACGCAACATGCATGTGGATAGTCCAGCTACTTCTGATCCTCAGCAAAGTGGATTCCTTATTCGTTTATATCCCTGAATTTTACCTTGAAACACTGGTAAATGGAGCTGTTCTTTAAGCATTTTCACAGTCTTATGTTGATCAAAATATTCTAAAACAGGCGTGTCTTTCGATTTCATTCATATGGCTAGGATGTTTGTTCTTAGGAATTCATTGTTTTGTCTTTAGGTATTATGGTGTTTGAAGTTCTTACATGTGCTAAATATTGCTGTAACTTTTAGTTTTGAGTGCTTTGATGTATATTTATGAATATATTGTTTTGTCAATTGAAAAAAAAAATTGTTAATATTGCTAACTTGTGTCTTGTTGCTGTTACAGGTCGACTGCTTTCATGTGTTGCGCAAGAGTGATCCACCATTTGTCCCTTCTTCCATATTCATCAAGCAAGGACTTACATCATTCGTAAGTCTACATAAAATTGCTATTTTTTGTTCTGCTTCTTCTATGGATTATATATTAATTGCTTTAACGCTGATGATGTTTTCATGAATCTTTTATTGGCCAGTATATTATTAAATATTTATAGTCCAGATGACTCATTGTATGGGGTGGGTTGGCGTTTATCATTTAGCAGTAAAAGCTATTGCAATATGCATAGTACAATATCTATGAACTAGAACATAAATTGGGCAGAACATGGATGTTATAGCATCTTCAATGAATTTTTGAGTTAATTGCTTTCTATTTTTTTGTCAGATTACCTTTGTGGTTACCCACTTCAATGATCCAAGAATTTTGAGTGCGGACCTCAGGGATCTTCTCTTGCAATCTATATCAGTCCTGGTACAATATAAGGAGTACCTGGCAGCCTTTGAGAGCAATGAAGCAGCCACACAAAGAATGCCAAAAGCTTTATTATCAGCGTTTGATAACAGGTCTTGGATCCCAGTAACTAACATTCTTCTACGGTTATGCAAGGGTTCTCGCTTTAGTTCTTCAAAGCATGGAGAGTCATCGTCGTCATCATCTGTTATTTTTCAGGTAAAATAGTGAATCCTTTATCCCCCCTGCGCCCCATCTCTCTCCTCCCAGATATTCTAATTTCTATCCTTGGATTTGCTTGTGGGGACTCACTGTAGTTCTGTTTGGACATTTTAATTTGTTCAGAATTTGTTGCGGGAAGCTTGCATTGATGATGAAGAGCTGTTTTCAGCATTTTTGAATCGGCTATTTAATACTTTGAGCTGGACAATGACTGAGTTTTCAGTTTCCATTCGGGAAATGCAAGAAAAGTACCAAGTATGAAATCTTGTCCCTTCTCAAATTGGCTAAGATTTTAATTTGATTGGTTTCTTTTATTTATGCACACACACACAAAAAAAAAGAAAAAATAGTGGCTGGATCCTGGTGGTGTTGTAGAATTTTATGCATGCATTTGTTGTTGAAAATTATAGGAATCAATTCCTAGATTAATCTATCCTGGGTCTTCAGTTTGACTTTCTGTATAACTCGTCTTCCTCTTTTATGAGAACTCATCATTTAATCCTTTTTCAATAGTGTTTTGATATTCACGTTAAACCACTAACCTTGTGGAACATTCTCTTTGCACAGAGGAAATGAGATTGATGATTGAGCTTACATCACTATTGATTTCTTTTAGTATTTCTCAGATGCTCCTCCCTCTTGTTTCCTTCAGTGGATGCAATCCTCGATTTTCTGCACATGTATTGTTTTCTGCTCATCACTCTTCATGCCTGTTTTGTATCCAACTGAATATTCTTATCACTAGCTAAATTAATTCTTACTAATCAATCACCCATTTCTGCACTGATGGTTTTTTTTTTCATATATATTAAATTTCAAAATAACCACTCAAATTAAAGATTATTTTGGGGGGTTTTGCTGCATACATTTATACTGATTGTAATTAGGGGGGCCATTTTTGCTCTCATGTTTATTTTCCTCGGATTTATTGTTATTTCATATTTTTATAGGTGTCGGAGTTTCAACAAAGAAAATGTTGCGTCATATATGATCTCTCATGCAATCTTACTAAAGTTTTGGAGTTCTGCACCCGTGAGATCCCTCAAGCATTCCTCTCTGGACCTGATACAAATCTGAGGAGACTCACTGAACTAGTTGTTTTTATCCTTAACCATATAACTTCAGCTGCAGATGCCGAGTTTTTTGACTTGTGAGTTTCTGTGCTATTGATTTAAATTTGTCTGTTCCTCTGGTGCCCTCTTTGTTTTTCTGATTTGATAAATTGCTTCAGGAATATATCTTGAATGATGGTTAGAAAATCCATGTATTTTTTTTTCAACTTTACAAGACAACTTTGTCTTTCACATTATCGGTTTCCATATCGTGATTAGTTGAAACCCCACCGGTAGGAGAGACTTGAACTATACAAACTTGCCTGATGCATTGCATCTGTAGGTCACTTAGACGACATGGTCAATCATTGGAGAAAGTGAACCGAGGCATGATATTAGCTCCTCTTGTGGGAATCATCTTGAATTTGTTGGATGCAAGTACGGGGCCAGAATTTGAGCAGCAGAATGACGTTGTGGGTGTCTTTGTAAGCATGGATTGTCCTGATACTGTGCATTTTGGGTTCCAGTATCTGTTGGACTATAATTGGGTTAGTACTCTACATTCCCTTTCTATCTATATGCTTCATAATGTAAACTAGCAGGGTTTTGCTTGTTTTTGTTCTCCCAAGATGCGTCCAAATGGCAGTATATATACAGATGTTTATTCTCAAAGATGGCCTGAAACAATTATAATTGGAGTGCTTTTGGATTCTTCTTTTCCTTTGTTCTCATTGATGGTGTTTCATGAAGCGTTCAAGTGATTTTGCATTTTTTTTTCTAATGCTATATTCTATGATCTACTATGATCTCTACGATCTGTTTTCTTCAATTTACCCTCCTTTTTTTTCCAGGCTGGAACTTCGAGAGGGGATGCTTTTCTTGGAAAACTCGGGCAGCTTGAGAATTTTTTGAGCTTGCTTTACAGCCGTATCGAGTTTCAACAAATCGAAGTATCTGGGAGAGAAACGGATGCTGATGATGATACCTGCTGGATTTGTTATACCTGCGAAGCTGATGCACAGTTTGCCCCTTGTTCCCACAGGTCTTGTTACGGCTGCATAACAAGGCATCTTTTAAACTGCCATAGATGTTTCTTCTGCAATGCAACAGTCTTGGAGGTTATCAAGATCTAGGAAAGAAGAGCTTAATATCCTTTCTCTTCTATTCGCGTGTCACGCATACAGTCCCAATTTTTCTGTGAGCTGGTTGCTGATTGATATCATTGGCAGGCGGCAGATGCTCTTGGATCCAAGATTTGTGAACTAATTGCCCCCAAAAGGGGGTAAAAGGTGGAAATAGGTATTATTTATATATACATATACATATGTTTAGTTTCATTCTGGAATGTAAATTTGTTTGCATGGAAGGGTTAAACGGGTGGATAATGGAGGTTGGGACAAGAATTTTGTAGGGGAAATCGAGGGCATTATTTTGTAAACATGAGATGTAAATGGCAATGAAAATCCTTTTAGGCTCTTTTTTTCCGATGCTTCATGCATAATTGAAGTTGTATCAATAGAATTATAGTCTAGTACTAGTTTTAGAACTGGTCTAGTTTAGTGCAATGGTATTAGAATCATCTCTAACATTGCATTCCGAATCAAATCAAATGTCTGATTCTAAATAAAAGTCTGCAGTGAGCAAACCATGACTGCTTCTTGGTGATCAATCTGAGAATTCACAGGTCCGGTGCTCACCGTCCGTTTCTGAGTCATGCGACTTATTAAAACCTTTTAACTGGCATAACGTTTCTTGTTTGGTTCCCAGTATTAGGAGAACAAAAGAAAGGCGGAACAAACATACAGATAGCATAATGTTCTGCTTGTAGGGCCCTAACCTACAACAAAATCACAACGAAAACTGTGGCTTAAGTTGACTTCTCAACTTCATGAGTTTCTTTCCCTTTTTTTGAAGAAAAGTTTGCTCAGTCAGTCAATAACATTATTGTGAACACGTTTGGTTTTGGTAAAATAATAGATAATAGATATAGATTGTATATTGTAGATTATTTAATAAAATAAAGAGATTGTATAGTGGATATTGTACAATAAAATAAAGAGATTAGTACATTTTTTCTCAAGTAAGTTATTAATATTATTGTGAAGGCGTTTAGTTTTGGTAAAGTAATAGATAACAAATGCAGATTGTATAGTGTAATTTGTTTAATAAAATAAAGAGACTGTATAATGCATATTGTATAATAAAATAAAGAGATTAACATATTTTTTTAGAAATTATATTAGATAGTATGGATTGTATAATAAAATAAAGAGATTGTATAACGCCTATTATATAATAAATAAAGAGATTGCATAACGCTTTGTTTAAGAATACGCTGCTGCTGTGTGAGCGATCCTCAACAAAATGTGATGGCCCAAGACCAACACGATACAAAATGATGCGTTGGAAGAAGCGAATGCCGAGCCCACCTCTCTCCCTCTCTGGGTTGGAGACTCCAACATTGCGATGACGCAAATGTTGATGAGTTCAGCGAAGCTTCGACCATCAAACCCTGCCGCCACTCTCTTCTCTCTCCACACTCATCCTCACTTCCCTCCCTTCCTCCACCATCTCCCCTCTCCAATTCGTCGTCGTTTTATCCTTCAATCCCACTTCGAGGCTGCATCTCCAATTTTGAATACTTCAGAGGAATCAGAGCCCTCCGTATCTTCTCAGTACACCTCCTCCGTCGGATCGCCCACCGTTCACCTCTCTCACTGGAACCTCACCCACCGTCACGTTCTCGTCCTCAATGTCATTGCTTGCTCTGTAACTCTCTCTCCCTTTCTCTCTCTGCATAAAGAATGCCTTTTTTGAAATGATAGTTGGTGAATTTGCCTTCTCTGGAAAAAAAATTCAAAAAAAGTACACAACTGTGAAGAATTGGGTCAAACTTTATCATTATGAAATTCTATTAGTTGCTGCTTCTTTGTTTGCACTTAGCATGATTGTTGAATTCCTTGTTGCAGGTAGCGATTTCGGCGACATGGTTGTTTTTATCTGCAATTCCGGCTCTTCTCGTACGTATGGTTTGCAGATTTACTGTTTTGATTATTGGTGTTTGTGGTATGGTAGTATGTGAGTGTACATTAAGGTTTGCGGATACTGTGAATTGATGTCATAGTGGTGTTATTGAAGGCTTTCAAAAGAGCGGCCGAATCACTCGAGAAGCTCATGGATGTTACTAGGGAAGAGCTTCCTGATACCATGGCCGCTATTCGTTTGTCGGGCATGGAGATCAGTGACTTGACAATGGAGCTTAGTGACTTAGGGTTAGTGCTTTGAAATGTACAATACTAGTGTCTAGTGTGGTGTGCTATTTATGCTTTGGATTTTTATGATGATTGAAGTTTGTTTCATTTCTTTTTGGTGCAGGCAAGAGATTACACAAGGGGTTAAAAACTCCACGCGAGCTGTTCGTGTAGCTGAGGAGAGGCTTCGCAAATTTACTACCAAGGCCCCGCCAGGTTACTTGAGGATTTTGTAGCTTTTGATTATTTACTCCCTGTTCGTAAGGGTTTGTGTGATGAATTTTACTCTGTCTTCACTTGTTTAGCTTCGTTGCAGAGAATCGCAAACCCGAAAACTGACGTAGAAGGACCACCCTTGGCTAAAACTGCAAGGGGCATGAGGGAGGGGATTGTGAAGGGTCGTGCAATCTTTCAAATGTTCTTAACTCTCACCCGGTTTTCCAGGATGCTACTAAACTATTTTGCTAAGCAAGCCAAGCAGTAGATATACTGGAGGAATCTAGCTGTGTGGTGAGAATCAAAAACAGCATTCTTCAAAATTCCTTGTCATATCAAATTTTGATATTCGCTATTACTGTTGGCTTTAACATAGTAGGTTATGTAGCACTAAAATTCCTACCAGATTAAGAAGATAAAATGGAAGTATCAGCTTTGTTGCTGAGGGCTGCGTCTGTTAATGGTTGATTTTGTTGTCTCATAGGCTTTTTGAAGTGGTTTATTATAGGAGAGTTTCTTTCAGCTACATCTGCTGTGTGTGTTAAACGTTTTGAAGCAGTTCGTATACAATTTTTTTTCTCATTCTTTGGAATTCTCGAAAGAGTTTCTGTAGTAATTTACCATAAGTGTTTTTATCATTACGTATAAATGAATCATCATTGAAGCACACAATTAGTGCAGTTTTGAAACGCAAAAACAATGCTGTTATTTTATTAATCAAGGAATGTTCTATGAAGGCTAGAGAAAGGGTATCGGCATGTATGGGATATATGCTGTTACTTCATCTGTTCTTTATTTTCTTTATCTCGATTGCCCATGGTACTTGTTTTGGAGGAGAAACTGTTTCTTGGTTTTTTGTTGTTTGCTATGTGGAATTCGAACCCAAAAAACTATCCATATTTAAACCTAGAGCTTCAATTATTTGCTATTGATGAACTTGGGGTTTTATGATTTTAGTTCAACTTATCAGGTAACAAGCGATGATTCTGTTGATTAAGAATTCCGAATTTTGCGGAGATGATGGGTATAAACTAGAGGGAGCCGTAAAAGAAATGGCAAAAGTTAATCATAAGCTGTAATGTTGCTCCACTGATTGAGATCTGACTTGCAGTTTTTCTCTTGATAGGGTAGTGTAGTTTCAGGCCCTCTTTGTTCTTCTTTGGAAAGCAAACTTTTCAGCTTTTTTGACGAAAACTGGCCTTATACTACCCAAATCCTCATCCTACCCTGATGAGTCTTGAAGTTTTCAGCTTGGATTAATAAATTATTGAATTTTCTCTGCCTGCCATTGGAAGAACACTGTATTGTAACAGATTCAAAGTTAAGAGGACGAGGTAGAGACTGACATTATACAAAAAGTAAAAAACAATCAATCTAAAATCAACCCAATTATGGGTTTTATAATGAAAGGGCTAGTACATGAACCAAAACCCAGCCTAAAAACAGCATTACAGTCCCTGATCACTTGAGGCAACTTAAACTGCATAAGGAAACTTTGCAGACACACTTGTGCCAAAATACCATCAAAGAAGAAGGAGGGCCAATAGCAGTCACCATCACCAGTTCGCAAACATCAGATACAGCCATCTCTATACTCAGAGTCACAGTCAGAGAGGATATAAGATTTGAAGATGAAAACTACTGTTCTTTTGCACCAACGCCCATTCATCAATCCCCGAATCTGACTCAAGCAATTGAGGATTCCATTAGCAGTCAATTTGTCAATAATTGACCAAATATTTGTAACCTTGTAAATGCTTCTTCAATTGAAATCGATTGGTAATACACATTCCTCATTTTTAGATTTTTTCTTTTACTAAGCTATTGAATTAGACTCAAATTTTAGCGGAGGAGTGATTTTAAAGTTTGTATTGGACGGGAGTGGTTCTTGAACTTTGAGGTTGGTGGATCTCCACCACTCAGCTCGAATCCTTCGACATGGTGTTGTTATTGCTAGCTCATATCGAAGAAGGGTTCGTATAGTCATGCTCAAATATCAGTCCTCTCATTTATCGTAAAGAAATGTTTTTTGTCGTGCAAACAAAACTACACTTAACCACTTCAACAGCTCGATACCTTGTTAATGTAACAGAGGATATTTTTTTGGTCGATGTAAGAGAAGGCATTTAACTAAAGTTGTTTTCGATTATCGAACAGAGGAGAAATTATTGAAGTGGGGCGAGATAGAATGAAAGATGTATAAAAGATGAAGATAAGGTGATAAAGGTAAAACACATTCGGCTCGGAGAAACAAGACAAGCAACTTCATGGCAACTGAAGTCGGACAAAACGTTCACCCACTTTCACTTTTTTGCTTCGCCACCGCCCCCCACGGACCCCAACATTTGTTTTCCATTATTTACGATCCCACTAAGTGCACTTGGCTTCATTTATCCTTTTTGTCTTGTAACTTATATATATTGCTTTCTTTGCCATCTCTAGCAACTGGTCTTGAAACAATGTAACTGCCTGTTTTTGTTCTACAAGTTCTCTAAGAAATGAACACTATGTTTAGTTTAAAAAACAGTTTTCTGTTTTTTTTTTCTGTTTTTTTTTAAAAAAAAAAATTAAAAACATTTAAAAAATATATTTACTAATCAAAATTTTTTTTCAATAAATTTTTTATTTTTCTATTCCTATTTTCTAATTTTCTAGAAAACAATGGAATTTTTCACAACTAAACAACCCGAAGTTTTTCTTTACAATACGATCTTAAAATAAATTTCACTAAAAACCAACTAGGCAGTATTTCTCTATTAGACTGAATATTTATTTGTAACTACTTGGTTTTAGAGGAATAGAAAATTTTCTTTTTGAGTTTTGACAAACTTGTGCTTGCAATTCTATTTGACTAGTCATGACTACTGAAACAGCAAGAAGTTGGAAGTAAACTTGCACTTAAATCGTGATATAAACCGAGTACCTCCACAAGAACACTATTACATATGATTCTTGATTGGCAGCCATTATATGTATTCAAAACTAAAACCAACAAAACAAGAATTCACCTGTAATTATCAAGTGAAGAAGACTGTAGGAGCACACACTTTGATTAGCCAGCTCGATTAATTAGTTGATTTGACCACCTCTCCCAGAGCTTATCGGTGGTCTTGTAGGCCTTGTCCTTCTTGACAACTCACTAACTCCAACATCTTCCTGCATTTTCTTTCAATCCAACCCGAGGCAATTAGTAAATTACAAAATTTTAGAGCTTCAAAAATAATTACTTGAAATTAATCTTTATGTGTGTGTATGTATATGCATGAAAGAGGAGGGTTTACATTGCTTTTCATTTGTGCCTCTGAGTCAGTACTGTCTTGAGTTGGAGGATTTATGGGTTGAAATCTTGGATAGTCATAGCCCAAGCATTTGAGTATGGCTTTGACAAACATTTCGCAGAT
>CAODLS011829018.1:0-13305 GCA_948243855.1 Flueggea neowawraea | reverse complement strand
TTGGATATTGACACTTAAATATATATTGTTGAAGTTTTAATGTTATCCTCAAGCAGCTTGAACAAATTTTATCCGTAAATCAAAGAATTATCAAACCAATGGGAAATTTTGGTTGTGCTTAACTTCAAAATTATATTTAATAGACAAAGAAGAGCAATTTTTATGATTGATTTAAAAAAAAAAAACTACTAGTGCTCATACCTACCTGGAGAAAGCTCAATTATTATTTATATTTTACACATAGATATCAATAATTGATTAAATTTAAAAGATAATTCTCAAAATAGTATGCTACTAACCTAGTGTTCTTGAAATTATTTCCATTTAATTCCAACAGTAAAAAAAAAAGGTGCCATGAGACGTTCTCTGGAAATCATAGTAGAAAAGGGTAAAAAGATCATGTTGTTCGGAAACTAAATGACAAAGTCATAAATGTCAACCTTATTAGACTCACGTTTGACCTATAGGGATCTGTCAACTATAAAAATATAATGAATCGATTAAATATTGACTTTTTTTTTTTGAATAATTTGAATCACTTTTAGACATTTTAGTAAAAAGAATTCTATTTTCAATTCATGACCAATGAAATTTTCCAGTCTGTTTTTTATATTTAAAGGCTAAAAATGATTCAAATCAATAGTTTAAGAATGAACAAACTGTTATATTCAATTGAAGGACTAACAATATGCTTTTGTTGATGGACTAAAGATATGAGATTTCAACACAAATAAACATTTTTCTTATTATAGAAATATATACCATTTGAAGACGGGACTTTATCTCAAATATTGTAAGAAGAAAATTAAATTTCTAAAATATATGAGCATCCAAAATGTATGCAGAAATAGAACCTCTGTTATTACAATTTCAAAACTGCTGACATTTGACCTTTTGAGCATCTTTTGATCGTGCATCAGAAGTTTGACCGAGTTCTAACCACGCATTGAGCACACACCATAAAGTTTAATCATATGACAAAATGAGTACAAAACGAGAACAACTCATTATTTCAGATATGAAAAAGAGTACAAAACGAGAATAACTGAGAATAAACTGAGTACAAAACGACTATAAATTAGTACAAAATGAGAACAAATCAAGTACAAACAATAATAAAATGAGAACAAACTGAGTATAAATGGATACAAAATAAGAATAAACTACTTTCATTATTCAATATATAAAAATGAGTGTAAAATAAGAACAAATTGGTCTCATTATTAAAAAAAGAGTACTGACTGATCACTTTGACCATTAAAAATGAGTACAAAATAAGTACATTACCAACAAATGCTTATAAAAAGTGAGTACAAACTGAGTATATCTCACAAATATTTTTAAATTTATTTGGTCAATTGTACAAAATAAGTATAAGACAAAAAAATTACAAAGTCCAATTTTTGCAGTTGACAAATACTAAACAACCATAATAGGACCAGTTGAAGTGGATAGATAGCATGCATATGTTTTCAGAAGTTGCTCCTTTGGGATAGTCACAAAATTTTGCCGAAAGACTTTCTCATAACCACCTTCAGCCGGAATCTTAATTACCTTAGCAATTCGTCCAACAACAGCATCAACAAAGCTAGGTCCTGTCTTCACTGATAAAATATAGCAGAATACTTGAGTAAGAAACTTAGTCACCAAATACTAGAAATGTAACTTACTGCCCTTCGTTTTGTGTTAGTTATAACACCATTACAAAACTAATTGGATAAACCTTCAAATAGGCAGCATTTCACAAAATTACATAAAATTCTGAAATATTATGCCTTTCACTATTCACTTAACAGTATAAAATACATTAGTCCAAATTTTACATCTAATAACGAAAATAAAAGGAAACAAACCCAAAATCAGGCATTCCATTTTCTACATAATACAAGTTGAAAGCCAGTGGGAGTCAAATGAGCCATTTATACAACTAAATGGATTTACCGCAATCAATGCTTATTCATCCAGGATCTGAAAGTTTGAGTTAAATAACAATGTTAAAGTTATGTACATTTGCAAAGAAACTACTTGAGAATGAAAGTAGCAAGACAGAACTCATCAGGCAAAAATGATCATATGAAAACAAGACATAGTTCACCGCGATTTTTTTTTAATTATTTGTTGGCTGTGTTAAGAATGATTAATTTTCTTAAATTCCTTGGTGGAATAAACTCAAGACCAGATTATTCCGTCAATAATTTGAATCAAGACAACAATAAACTCAATTTTGTCAAGACTCAAAACTAGATAAAAATAACCTAAAATTTCAAAAAAAAAATCATAATTCGCAATCAACACATTGAAAGTAACCACAAAAAACTAGAAAAAAACAGAACTCAGTGTTACCACATATAGCCAGCAAGGTCCTTAGCCTTCTTCGTAGCCACCATTACCCACCGAAGACCTTCCCATCATAAACAGTCTCCCCCGTCAGATTTGAAATAGCAAAAAGAAGAAGCAGTCGAGGCAAGAGACAACGTGGAGAAAAACAGAAAAAAAGAGAAGAGGCAGAGAGGGGGCAGATGGGACGAGGGAAAGAGATCGAAGGGCGGAGTTGCAGGGGAAGAAAGAGAGAAGTCGAAACAGATAACAGGAGAGGATGAAACGTGCAGAGAAGAGGGAGAAGAGAGAGAGAGAGAGAGACAGAGGATGGAGAGAGAAAGTGAGAGAGTGAAAAACTGTTCTAAGCACGGCTTATAAATTTAGGCATTTGAGAAATTCTAATCCCATCTTTAATATTTTAGAAATTTTAATACTTCACAGGACACGAAAGAAAAATAATTAAAAAAGTTGACTCACCAGGCAATTTCCCCATTTGAAAACATTATTATTCTAGGCAAGGAAAAACCAAATTAATTACAACTCTAATATATTATGACATATTCGGTCAATCTCTAAAACCAGGGAGTAAAAAAAAGAAAAAAAATCATAAATATCTGACAATTAATAATTGCATTTCAAATGTAAATGAAACTCTAAAATATGAAACAAGTATAATTTCAAATAATTATAGAAGATGTATCAAATATAAGGCCAATTACATATTTATGTTCTTGGAAAACAAGTTGCAAATGGAGTAGACAATTTTATTGGAACGTACTAGACCATGTTTTTATATTTGTGGCGTATAATAACAATTAAAAATGTAAATTTCAACAATAATAGACCACTTTAGTAGTTGTAAAGAGTGCGCACGAGTGGCTGACATGCTTCCCCACCATTAAAAATAAAAAGTTTGAATATCAGTTGAATATTATTTGAATATTGATTGAATATTATAATAATATTTTATAAATTTAAAATAGACAATTAAAAATCAATTAGATTTTGGTTGAAAACTAACTGAAAACCAAAATATTGAATAATGACTAAAAATTCAAATTATGTATCGCAAGAGCAAGGCGAATCTCAAACTATTCGATCAACAATATTTGATTAGCATTTAATAAGTTTTTAAAAGTATTAAATTGGTATTCATTGAATAAATATATAATCAATTTTCAAATAGCATTCAACAGTTATTCAAAAAATCTACAAAAATGTTCAATTGGTTTTCAATTAATTTTCCATAATATCCAATAGGTATTCAACACGTAATTACAAAGTATTTAACAAGTTTAGAATGTGTTTATAAAGATAATTAGTAAGTTTTTAAAAAGTATTCAATTAATTTCAAAGTCAAAGCACTCATTTGGTATTCAAAAAGTATTATATTGGTATTTAATATTTAATTGGTATTCAAATATTATTTGAGGACCAAATGGGTCAATCATCAAATTCAGGGGCTTCACATAAAAAAAAAAAAAGAAGAAGAAGAAGAAATGTTCAGGGCCAGTAATAAATTGGTTACATAGGTTTTAATCGACAAGAAATATAAAAACTTGAACACCTATGTTTCGAAATTGAAGCGCGTATTCGGAAACCAATAACCCATTGGAAGCTTTGCATCTCCAGCGATCATTTCCCAGCAACTTAAATAGGTTTTAATTGGACTTTCATCTACAATCTGTTTGTGGCATTGAATCAAAATAAAACTCACTATTTTGTAAAATCCAAACTTGTGTTACAATTTTTTTAATAATAAAAGATAATTTCTTTTATTTAAATTAGCAATACATCAATAGAAATATAGATTTAAATCCGTTAAAAATCATAGCGGATAAAATAATGAAAAAACTGACGGTATCCAGGTTAATAACAAAATAAATTAGTTTAAAACCTATATATTTGAAAATACTATAGTCATTGGAATAGTTATAACTTCAGATCTGCAACATACTGACGATTATAATTTGATTTATAATTCTGTGAAATTGAATGTATTGACTGTTTGAAATTCTGAATCGTCCACAAAAAATAAAACTCCGCAACAAAAATGGTAAAAAACAAATGCCGCAATAACGACAATAAACTCAAATGCAGCAACAAACAACGAAATTATAAAAAAAAATTGATCTAAATCTATGTAGAATACCTACTTATTTTAGAAGAAAAATTAATAAAAAAATATGTTAAGGAATAATTTAAGGCCAAAAATTACCTTTTTTTACTAAAGAAAGATAAACGGCAAAAAAAATCATAAACAGTGTTTTTTTTTTCTTAATTACAATCAGAATGGATCGATATTGATTGGCGATAATAGATCTCCAGGCGTTAGATCTCGTCCTCTTGTACCCCTTTGATTTTGTCATCGATTCTTGGTCGTCTTCTGTAAAAACAAAAAAGATCAAACTTTTGGCCTGTATAAACACAAAAAATAAGGTATGGGTACAAAACAAAAATACAGGTCATATGTTTGCTAATCAAAACGTTTTTATAATAAACGGTGTAGTTTTCTCTCAAATATTTGAACGTCATTATTAACGGAATAAAAAAGAATTCCGTTCAAAATAAAACAAATAAAAAACTGACAGCATCATTAAACTTCTATGATATATTTGATATTTGAAACGATATATTTCGAGTATATTGTTTTATTATTCAGTTATTATATACCAATAAGTTTCATATTCATAAACCACAAAACAGAGAATTTTGATAAGATATATAACTAGTATATTAATAGAATATACTAGTAGTAATATTCTCAGTATATTGCTTTACTATATCAATGTTATATTGGATATAAAAATGTATATTGCATTATTATTTATAATTAAGAAATATTCAACTCGGTAAGTGTGAACAAGGTGCGACAAAATATGAAGAAAAAATATTAACAGAATATTGCTTATTTATAATTAGAAGGGGAAAAATAAGGTATTTCGATTTAATTCTACAAAAGCATTAAAAAATAAAATGTTAACGAAATACAACTTGTTCAACAATAAATATGCCAATAATAATCTACTTTATCTTCATAAAATGGAATGCATCAGTTAGCCTTATCTTCATGTAATTTGACTCATCATGGATATTTAACAAGGGGGCAAATTACGGCTCTAACTAAGCAAGAGATGGTCAGTAGTAATCTGTTTTGCTAAACTAATTGATAGAACTTATAATGCCCCATTTGTTGGCACTTAACTTCTAAGTGTAAATGTTTGCCAAAAATTCAAAACAAACTTAAATCGTGTGCATGCGCATGATTTTCCGTAGCTATGTTTAATTATCAAATTTCACTTTTAGTCCTTTAATTTTTCACTCATAAATACACACTTATCAATTGATTCAATTTTCACCTCATTTAAATCCTTAATCAATTTGGCATTTAATCCTCTCATCATATATCTTAATCCAATTTAAACTTCACATATTTATTCTATTTAATCCACCAACTTTTCCTAAGACGGGTTGTTACAATATAGAATTGTGTACAAGTGGTTCCTAAAACTATAAATTATTTAGATGTCATGTAACTAGTAATATCCGAAGATGTAATTTTTAACAATAACCCCAAATTAGTGTAAATGATTTAAAATTATAGCAAGAGTGGTAGTTCCTTCTGATTCTCATTAGTATCACTTGAACCAAGGAGCCTATTAATTGCCCACCTATATAATAATAATTCGAAAGAATGAGGTCCAGTCCAATAAAATCATAGAGGTGGCCCGATATAAGTGTTCTTGCATTTGAAGACACGAGCTAATAAAACCCTAAGATGTTTACATTTCACTCTGAATTTCAAACGTACTCCATCCATCCCTCTTAGTTGCTCAAGAGATAGCTCAAACCTTCAGAAGAGTAGTGAAACCTATCAAAATACTAACTAGACCATCAGAGCGACTGAAGGGTTAGGCCCCTCAACCTTCACCTTTTATTTTACTATAGGATTTGGAGAGACGTATCCAACTTTGAGATTTTTCCGATTATTGCTAATCAAAGGCAACACCACCACTACATAATAAAAACTTCTAGGTTTAGAGGTTTGTTATTTTGAGAAAGAGAAATCACTGCATTAAGCTACAAGGTTTCATACAACACGAAAAGTGTTATTGTTGAGCTGGGAGTGGAAAGTGGATAATAACCAACGTTGGCTTCGATAGTTTTCTCATTTCAATAATGTCGTTTAGGAATTGAGAGACTAATTAGCCTACCAATTTAGTTAGCAATATGAATAGAAAAATAATTAAAATATAAGGATTAGAAATGCATATATAAAATATATATGCATACATTTTTAGACAAAGCGAGGAACAGTAAATTTAGGCATAATAATTTATTTTAGAGCAACTTTAAAGTCTTCACCACTTTTAGCACAACCTTTAAAACTTAGCAAAAGTTGGCATGATCATAAGTTTTGTTTTACTGCCTCAAAGTTTAATAGATCCTAATGCAAATGAATTTCATGAATAATTGCCTTTGTCATTGAGTGAGTATGAGGAGCGGTTTTCAGAGTTAAGTTCGGTTCTGGTTATTGGGTCATAACCAAACTGAACCGACCCATGCTCAGCCCTAGTCGGAGTAGTAGGTTCTATAATATATGGAACTAGTTGTAGGACCAAAGTTAATGCTAGAGCTAGTGGATTTGGTAAAGGTTTTGCAGATAAAGGTGGCAATGATGGTATAGGCAAGTAGAGTCAGAATAATGCAGTTGAAGTCAAGCTAGCTTGTTTGCTTAGCAGGAGGTTCGAGCATCAGATGCACTTATTAATATACTTCATTTAGAGATATTGATGCTAGCAATAATCACTCTTTTGTTGCTTCCAATTTTATAAGTCGTATTGGAGTAGAGTTTTTGAAATTTTTACCCTCTAGTGGAGATATATTATTACTAGTTTGGGTGTTCATTGTGATGATATTAGAATAGCTAGAAACCAGTTTAGTGTTCATATGAACTTGTTAGATTTAGGTGACTCTGAAATTATCTTTGAGGTGGATTGGTTATCTGATCATCATGGTACATTAGATTTCTATGCTAGATTGGTTTTATTTCCACTTCCCAAGATTTGCAAAGTTTTGATTTAAGAGAGTGTGGTAGTACAATAAACAGGTTAAGATTTGAAAAGTTTTGCTCGCGTAAAATCTGATATTACCGTCGAGTTGATAGTTGAGAATGTGTCTATGAGTTTCTTATCATGTTTTTAGAGGATTTGTCGGGTTTACCACTATAATGAGAGAAAAATTTTGGCATTGATTTGCACCCTACAGTTGATTAGATTTATGTTCTGCCTTACTAAAAGGTCTAATGATGTTGAAGGAAGCTGAGAATCAGCTTCAAGGATTGTTGGATATTAGTTTTATTCTGCCATGTGTGCCTCCTTAGGGAACATCGATATTGTAAATAAGGAAAAATGATGGTAATGAAAATTTGTATAGGCTAAAGGAATATGAATATGGTGAGACAAAATAATCATTGTCCCTTGTCACAAATTTATGACTTTTTTTATTCAATTGAGGAAGCATATGTGTTTTAAAGATTAATTTGAGAAATAATACACACCACCAATTGAGGATTAAGGAAACACATGTTTGAAAGATGACATTTCGTATAGTCATGGCCATTATGAATTTCTTGTGATTTTTCTAAACTTGGGCTTCATTGTATGTTGATTTAGCATTTTAGGGTGATTATGTATGCCTCACCTCGATTGAAGAGACACGAGCTGATATTCAAGAGCACTATTAGCTCATATTACGGCGAGATTGATTATTCTTGATCGATCTGAGAGGCTCAAGGTAGTTATGTAGTAATTCAGAGTATGGATGAGAGAATTAGAGCAGATAGCTTGCTAAGTTTTAGTGTGGACGAAAGGGGAATGTTGTGTACTGAGCAGAGGTTATATGGTGTCCTTCCTTGGGAGGGTTTAGGACGTGGTTCTCACTAAAGCTCATGGTTCAGCATACTCATGCATTCAACTTGTATCAAAATATATAAAAAACTCATAATTATGGATTGGTATGAAGAATATTTAAGAATGTGTTAGTCATGTTTGCTCTATCAACAGGTTAATTTTGAGCATTGTAGACCTTAGAGGTTGTTACAACAGCTACCAAATTCAGAGTGGAAATGAGGGAGGACCATAACGTACTTTTTTGATTGGATATGATTTGGTTTGGATCATAGCAGAGGACTACCGATAGTGTCCCGTATCTAGTTAAGTTGTATGTGGAACATATAGCGTGCTTGCATGAATTTCCACTGTCTATCATTTCAAATTAAGGTTATCAATTTACCTTGTAGTTTTAGAAGAAGCTACACAATGATTTGGGTTCAACGTTAGATTTCAATACAGTTTTCCATCCGTAAAGGGATGGTTAATCAGAGTCCACCCACCAAAACACGGGCACAACAAGCAGACGAAACTACTAATAAAAAGAACAGTGATATGCGTCCACCCACCAAAACACATACAAAATGAACCCAAAGAACAAAACAATTACGATTAACACAAAAACCCCTTTTATCTAATTAGTCGAGACATCCAAGCACACACAACATAAGAGCCAGATCGGATTAGATGCACAGAAGCGAAAATTACAAACAAGCCAGTGATGATAGGCACCAACAACATTGTCTCTATGGCAAAACCTTTCCCTATGAAAACACAGAAATACACAAACAAAAGGACACAAAGAACACACTAAAACATTATTGTTTTTCGATGAGCTAGGGCATCCCCGCGTAGCAACACAAACTTCGATGGGGCAAAGTTTACATAGACGAAAATTACAAAAGACAGAGGGCACTTTTATTAATCTGCACCCCTTGTCCCACCCAGAGCACAAACCTCGATTGAAAGGACCAAAACAACTATAACGAGACACACTGAACCTTAGACAAGAATGCACACAACCAGTAAACGAAAGTTACCATTAAAAGAAAGTGATTTGCATCAGACTATGTACAGTAAGAGTAAACTGATAGTGTATTAATCGGCGCAACTATTAATAAGAATATTTGATTCATTCAGTCGTATGATTAATTTAAAATTCAATTTCAATCCAAAATTTAGAATGTAATACGTTTCGCTCCAACATTGGTGCATGGATTAGTGCAACAGTTACATACTAATGAGATTGGAGAAAACAAGAAAAATTATGGTGTATTTACTTCACCTAACTTGATGTATTAAGACCACAATGAGGATCAATCATATTTATTCAAAGTTTGTGCATAAAAATCGTGGCTACTACTTGATGCACTAAGATTTTCCTTCTCGTTTCTAAAATTATTTGAAGGAACGAGGCAGTCTTTAGAAGACGGCCAATCGTATTATCCTCTTTTGTTTTCTTGAACTTATCTGGGCTTTCGGCATGTGATGACAGCAAACTTGATCAGCCCTTTTCGTATCCTTCGATCATCAATGGCATCACCAATGTACCTCTGATTGTTTTTAAACCTGCATATTGGTACATAAAACAAATTAAAGAATACATATGCTTATGGGTAATTAACCTTCACAAAAGGGAATTAAAGGCCTTTGCAGGTTACTTGACATGAAAAGTAGCAAAACAGTAACAAAAACATAAAGCGAACTCTGTACTGTGTATCACTACTAAATATAAAAGTAGGGGTGAACATATAATTTTCAATTTTATACGAATAGGTTCAATGATAAAAACAACGTGACTATCACTGATAATTTTAAAACTAATAAAAATAGAAATAAAACAATTGATAGATTTAGAGAAGAACATGTAACTATATCATTTTTAATATTATTATCATTCAATTTTAGTATGTCATATTTTTATTTATTTAAAAAATAATAATTTAGTCATACAATCCACAAATTTTCAAAATATTTATAAAAAAATATTCACATGTAAAGCTCGTGTCCACAAACCTAATAATACCTAATCTTAGGATACTGGGTAGAATTTTTCACTCAAAAATAGGTTTAATATTCTTAATCTGATGTGTGCTTTGTTGGAATGTTAAACTCGTCGCTTCAAAATATATATTGATAATTTCAAGTAAAATATAAAAAAAAATGGGTATTTAGTTTTAAAGTACAATTTCCTGATATTTAGAAAATTATAATCAACAATTTTTTTGTAATAATTTAATGATAAATTTTATGTGATAAAGAAAGAAAGAAAGAAAGAAAGAAATGAAAAAAAGAAAGGTGAGGTACCACTGCGCAGCAGCGATGTGAGGCCTTTCCAGGTCAATGCTGAGCGACTGACAGCCGGCCAAAAGGGGGCAACATTCTCAGACCAATCTGCCGTCCGAATATCCTGATAATGCAATTGGGAAATTTAAGTGTGTGTTCTATACAAGTTAATCTTATAATAAAAATAGATAACTATACTTTTTCACAAGACTTAAAAAATTTAATTAGTAGTATTAATTTTAATAGAATCTTCCAAAAGTACCATTGTCACTATTTAATAATTTATCAATTACAATATTTACTATGCATTTAATTAAAAACAATATAGTCAAATGTCATATTGAAAAAAGAAACAAGCATATAATTTCAAATAAAATAAAATAAAAATTTTGTCTATTTTTACGGGACGAAAAGAGTGTTTTCTCCAATTATATGGCGTTTCAATTGAATTCAACGAAAACGGTTGAATATAGATGTGTAATTCAATGTTTAATACAGAAAAGAAAAAAAAATCCTCTAAAAGCAAATTGTATAATAAAAGTGTGTTCTTTGCAACTTATAATTATTAGTCAATGGGATGGCATTTCAATTGAATTCAGCGAAAATTGTTGAATGAAGATATCTAATATTTATGAGAATAATGAGCACTACCCTGAACCTGCTACTTTCAGGGAGCACAGGACTTCATTAATGCATTGAAAACAAAAGACAGAAGCAATAATACAGAGAAATCCATTCAATTTTTTGTAATAGAATACCATATCATATTCAAGGAAAATATTGAAATCAACCATTGGCCTGCCACAAGTTTTTCTACTGCTATAATTTTGATGTATCATAAACTGAAAAATTATATACTCCATAACATTGCACCAACCACAAGGGCAAAAAAGAAACATCATATCTATAGCAACAGTTCTTTCTTTTCTGAGAATCCCAGATTCTGTAGAACAAAAGAAATCAATCCTTTTTTCACAATGTTAATTTGGCTATGTTCATAGTCAATCCAATTCAAGCAACTCATTATCTGGCTTACCTCAAGGGAGAGGGCCTGAAGCAGTTTGACATAATCGGCAGCAGAACACCATTCTGGAAGATAATAAGCATCACATATTTTCTTCAAATGCTTTTTTTCCCATGGCTGCAGAGATTCCTCAGAAGGGCCCAGATTCCTGTGGCACCATGTGACTATAATTATTGTACCTCCTGGTGCTGCAACTCTAGCCAACTCACTAACAAACTGCCAATACAAATCCAAGCATACAAGTTACAGATCATTAGTCTTACCATCTGAACAAAAAAAGCAACATTTCAAACTATGAACTCAAAGAACAAGAAACCTTCTTCTTATCAGGCATATGTTCTCCACTCTCCATTGACCACACTAGATCGAATTGCCCATCTGGGAATGGCTGCTCTAAAGCATCTGCAACTTGATACGTTACCTGCCAATTTCAACAAGTGTTACGCCTAAATCCCTTTAGTATAACTGTTTACATTGTTTCAAAAACGCACAATAAAAGAAATCACCAAGAAACAGATAGTATTACGAAAAGCAAATTAGAACAAACAGAGCAAGCAAGTTTGTTTACAACAACCACATTTGCATTGCAAACAGAAAGAGCTAGGCAACTCCAAGACTCTCCAAACAGTCAAATTTTGTTCAACAAATATGTAAAACCCACAGAGCCTAAAATGTTTATATTGGTAAGTGTACAATCAAGAACAAACCTTATCAGATAATCCCTCAACAGCCGCAAGAGCATTAGCTCTTTATGCCTGGACGGGACTCAATGTGATGCCACGGCAGTTGGCCCCATATTTCTTTGCCAAATACCTCGAGCTGCCTCCTATTCCGCAACCAACGTCCACCACATTTCTGGGAAATTTCTCCGGATCCTCTGAAAAGTATAATTCGAAGTTATGGTTTAATCTCTACATAGATTTGTTGACTAATTCCTCATAAGCAGGCACTAAGCAATTAAAACATGTCAATTTCTCTACTTTTTCACTATACAATCAACTTTTCTAATCTATTTCTGCAATCAACTATAAACAAACACATCTGGAGACTTGTACAGTTATATTTCAAGGCAAATTGAGCCAGAATTTATTCTCTAGCTTAACCGAAATTGCAGATAAAAACAACGCATACGCTAACTTTGAGTGAAGTAATTAAAGGTCTTACAGGTCATTCGTACTGAAGTCATCGTCAACGCTCAGTTATTAAGAGTTCGATTTTCGGTGGACTTATTCGGAAAAAAAAAATTGAAAGAAAGTACACATAAATACAACCAACATATTTTCTCTTCATGTATTTAACTTTCCATTTTTGGTAACCATGTTCGGATGTTGAAATATAAATGGAAACTAGCGCGACTCTCGCGCGATGTAGCGGAAACTTTTAAGCAATTAAATTATTTTATTAATTAAAATAAAAATATTTTAACACTTTAGTGCATTTTTCATAGTGCGCCTATATGTTTTGGAAAACATTTTTATATATAACATTATTTGTAAAATAGCATGAATTATCTTCCTTATCACATATGACAATTTTCCACCCAAATTGTTTTGACTTCAAAATCGCCACATACATTTGACCATGATAGAAAACAGATTATGTGAGATAAAAACTGATATGACAGAAAATAGTTTAATATATTATTTATATGAAAATTTATCATTTTGATATTTTATGTATTTTTTTTGGGTTTTTTAACAATAAGTTTTTTAGAAATTGGGAGGTTATAACACGCTCGAAAACTTAAAAAACGTCAAGAAAAATAGTCGAAAGGTTTATTAAATA
>CAODLS011828844.1:0-11804 GCA_948243855.1 Flueggea neowawraea | reverse complement strand
ATGTGACTTGTATAAGCTTTTAAGCACATAACGTCCATTCTTGAAATCTCAGAATACCTCTATCTTCAATCAACGCGCATTGGTCTTGGTTTAACCTACTTAAATCAACCTTTAACATACTTAGAGGGTTGTAGAACGTGCACAACTTAACTATTTCAACTGTTTTGTTAAATCATCAAAATTCAAGAGTTTACATGTTAATCAAAAACTTATTCAACAATTCTTAGTTGTTATTACTCTTGGGTTGGGTTGTGCTTTAAATATGTGTTTGGGAATACAATATGTAACAATCAAAGGGTTTGATTGAAGGGTTGATAGATTTTCTTATTGAGCCTTGGAAAACAAAGTGATTTACTTGTTGAGCCTTAGAAAAACAAGTAGGTTAGGTTATCCCTGTTTTGCTTCCTTGGAAAAAATAAGAGAGTATATGTTTTCTAGTTTGGCTCTTGTAAAAATTAGAGGTGTAATGGTTTGCTTGTTGAGCCCATAAAAACAAGTGGTTGTAAATGGTTCCCTTCCATCCAGAAGTGAGCAGGTAATCGATTGAAATTCTCGAGGGGAGGAGTGGACGTCGGTTAGAGAGGACCGAACCACTGTAAGTTATATTTTCTTTTCTCTTCCTTCAACTCTCTACTTTACTTTATATTTACTTTATATTGTGTCAATTGGATAGTTGCTTGCTTTTGCATTTGACTTGGATTTTGCATTGAAAAGAAATCTTATTGTTTGCGTTTTTGCAAAAGATTTTCTACAAAATGTTAAACTCTCTAAAACTCCAATTCACCCGCCCTCTTGGGATGCCATTCTTAGGGCCAACAAGTTGTATAAGAGCTTGTGCTCTTGATAATATTTTGGACTTAACATTTAAAGAGTTAAAGATTCCAAAATGACATCCATAGAAGATGTGTACAAATATGAAGGTTTGTCTATTATCCGTGCTCTTTTCTTTGATGGTAGCGATTACACTAATTGGAAGACAAGGATGATGGATTCCTCAAATTTGAAAGCATGGATACATGGTAAGTTGTGGAAGATGGTCCATTAGTACCAACAAAATTGATGGAAGGAAGAAAAGTGGAGAAGCCAAGAGAGGAACGGAATAACTATGACAAAAGGCTCATCTCTTACAATCACAAGGCCATGCACATCCTTTATTATTCCTTGAGCAATTCATAATTCAACAAAAGCCAACAATGTGACACGGCTCAAGAGATTTGGCAAGCTTTAGAGATTGCTTATGAGGGAATAAGCCAAGTCAAGGAAAACAAAATTTGTCTACTAGTTCATAAATATGAGTTGTTCAAAATGAAGGAAGAATAAACTATTCAAGAGATATTTGACAGCTTCAATGATATCATTAATGGTCTCAAAGCTCTTGGAAAATCATTCACACACTCTAAGCTAGTGAGAAAGGTGTTGAGATCTCTTCCAAAGTCTTGGGCACCCATAAAAAAATACTATTCAAGAAGCCAATGACTTATTATCCTTCCATTGGAGGAATTGGTTGGATGCTTACTCACACATGAAATGAGTATGGAAGGGGAAGAAGAAAAAGAAGGTAAAAAGAATAAGAAGGATATAGGCATTGCATTCAAGGATTCCTTAAAGTATATTGAAAGTTCTAGTGAAGATGAGGAAGAAGTGGAAGATTTTGAAGACGTCAAGTGACTCAGAAAGAAGTTCCAAAAATTCCTCAGCAAAGAAAGAGATGCAAATAAAGCAAGCAAACAGAATAACAAACTCATTTGCTATGAATGTCATGAACCGGGTCATGTCAAACCAGATTGCCCATACTTGAAAAAATATGGAAAAAGGAGAAAAAGAGGAATTCTTGAAAGTGACTTAAGCTCTAGTGATGATGAAGATGACTATAAGGAGATTGGAGGTATCTGCTTGATGGAAATCAAAGCCAAGGAAATGAATGAAAATGTGGTAACCCATTCTTGATAGTTTTATATATATATATATATGCAATTTTATTATTTGTTGATTGGATCTATTTTTATTTGATGTTATGTTATTATTCTATTATATGTATCTTGCATTTTGTTGATTGATTGATAAGTTTCATGCTTATTAGAATTGATTGCAAAACATGTGTTTCTAGTGGTATCTTTCTGTGCATTTTTTGAAAAAAATTAGTTACTTGTTGATTTGATGAGTTGCATGCATTGATTTTCATTTATTCATTTCAAGTGGTATATTTTGCATTCATTTATTTCTAATGATTTCTTGCATACATTGAGCTTTTTTTTAATTCAAAAGGGGAGTTTTTTCTTTCAAAATGATATCTTTGAAAAATGTGCTTTACTTAGGGGGAGCTAAGTATGCTAAATAATTTTAAATTACTTTTCTTTGGAAAAACGGGAGAATGTTGTATCTTGCATATCCTTTTGATGATTACAAAAAAGGGGGGAGAATTGTAACACCTCTCCCATTCTGACCAACTTTTTTGTAGCATTCTGTTGAATTCTGATCCAATCGTTTGATGTCAGAGATGATAATTGGATGTTTGAGGATGAATAATGATGTTTTGGAAGTGGTTTAAGTCTTTGATCTCAGTGGTATTCGATTGGATTGCATGGAAGAAGTGGAAGGAATCAATTTGTGAGGAATCAGCCCCTAGTAATTGACCTACGGTTTGGGTAGTTGACTAACTAGGTAGTTGACTAATAGCTTTGGGTAGTTGACTAATGGAGCATGTTCTTCAGTAGTCGACTAACGACCTACAGCTCTATATATACTCCAACCCGACCCCATATCAGCTTTCACTCTATTTTTCACCCAAAATCACTCCAAATCCATCGAAAACTCTCTCCCATTGCCTCCCCATCATTCTTTAACACTCATTGAGGTAAGTTCAAATCTCTAAACTCCTTATTTCTTCATTTTTATGTTTGAATCATAGAAGAACGTTTGGGGCATTTTGAGCTGAGGTTCAGATTTTTGCTTGTTTCTGTCCAAATGGGTATTAAGGGGTGTTAGATCATGATAGAACTAGGTTAGAAACACTTGATTTGACCTTGGGTTTGAAGGATTTGACGAGTTTTTTAGTGGACAAGGGTTTGGTAGGGATTTGGAAGAAAATTTTGATGGTTTTGTGTAGGGTTGAGCACGGGTCCTAGAGATAATTGAGCCGAATAGAACCGAAATCGAAAAGAACTGTTGACTTTTGACTTTCTCCAAACTGAATCGAACCGTAATTTTTATTTGGTTCGAATCTGGGTCTTAAGTAATATTTGAACCAAGAACTAAACTAAACTGAACTGAAGAACAAAAACTAGGACTAAAACTTATATATATATGTGTATATATATACACATACATACATACGTACATACATACATACATATATACATACATACATACATATGAACAAAAGGTGAATATAGGTGTACAAAGGAGTTTAATGATGTTCATAGGTGTATGAAAGTGTTCAAAGATGTACAAAGATATTCAAAGGTGTTCAAAGTTGTCTATAAGTGTTCAAAAGTGTTCAAAGGTATTCATAGGTATTGCATGAATTTGTTTATGTGCTTTTATCATTTGGCAATGTGCTTCTACAATTGATGTTATTGTTGCTTTGTATATTATGCTTATTATTATTGTGGAAATAACCCAATGACAAGGACTGAAATCCTTGATCAAATTATTTGTTATTGGTGATTAGATGTTCTAATTCATGAATGTTTTGTCATCATCAAAAAGAGGGATATTGTTGAGTTTGGTTTTGATGATGATGAATGAAAAACATCAATGAAAGAGGTGCAAAGTTGCAGACTTGCTAATATCTAGCCATAAAGCACGTAGAGAGTGAGCAACTTAACGTTGATGTATGCAAATATGGCAACACAACACGCTGAAGTGGAACTAACGCACGAAGATGTGAAGCAGATCTTTTTGGAGTTGATGTTAATGATCTATGCATGCAGAGAAGAGGTGCAACATATGTTCACAAGGGTTCATTATGATGGAAAGAAAAGGTACAAAAGCAGAGCCACATTGAGCATTCGTCAAAGCACGTTGAAAAGCCAAAGGTGCGATCTTTGAAGAGAAGCTCAGCGTACATAGACGGCCGTGTAACGCACATAGACGAGGATGAGCTGGGCTAACTGAAAAATGCAAGACACTCCTCGAGAATTTGAATATTCTCTAACACAAATTACGTGAAGAATCAGAGAGGTGTAGACTTTGAAAGAACGACTACACATGTAGACGGAGGAACAACGCACGTAGCAAACTACTAGGTGAAAAATTGCATATTTTAGAATTCAGATCAATGCATGCAGAACGTGGTACAAAGTACGTAGATCATGAGTCTGCACACGTAGAAGAGAAGCAAAGCATGTAGTTGCTGATCCACTCAAAGTCGAGACCACTAGAGTTATTGCAATGCATGTAGACTTGCTATTAATGCACTCAGAACTCAAATGGAATAAGGTACTATACAAGTAGATAGTAGCTACGCACGTAGAAGGCAGTGACGTCATTACTGTGCAGAATTTGTTTTATCTCACAATGGCTACTTTGAGACTCCAACAACTATTTTCTTAAGAGTTTCTATAAATAAACATCCTAGAGAAGAAGAGAAATAAGAGAGATCTGTGCTAGAACTTGCTATTCATTTTCTCTCTCATCTCTATCTTTCTAACCCATTTGAGTTGTTAACTTGCATTTACTGCTGGGTTTGGGTTGAGCTTAATTCTCTTATTTTTAGGGTGAATCTTGTAACAAGCAATGTTATTTGCTTAGGGTAGATATGTTTCTTTGTTAAGCCTTAGAAAAATAAGAGAGGTTGCTAGTGAGCTTTAGAAAACTAGAGGTGAATGGTTTGAGCCCGTAAAAACTAATGGTTTGGTTTGCTTGTTTTGTCTTGAAAACAAGTGGATACGGTTTTCTAGTTGAGCTCACAAAAACTAAGGATACCGTTTTCTAGTCGAGCCTATAAAAACTAATGGTTCGATTTTCTAGTTAAGCCTGCAAAAACTATGGATTTGGTTTTCTTGTTTTTTTTCCTTAAAACAAGTTGTAACGGTTTTCTTATTGAGCCCATAAAAACAAGGTGTAATGGTTTTCTTGTTAAGCACATAAAAACAAGGTGTAAAGGTTTCCCTCCACCCGGAAGTAAGGAAGTTAGTGGATTGAAATTCTTGAGAGGATTCTCAAGAAGTGGACATAGGTCAAGAAGACTGAACCACTATAAATCAGATTTGTGCTCTCTTCTCTTACTCTCTCATTTACTTTGCATCACATTTTCTTTACATTGATTGTGAATTGGTTGTTTTATTACTTCTGTATTTTAATTTTGATTTGTGTTTGTAAAAGAACATTGTTACTTGCTTTGATTTGCAAAATTTTTTCAACAAAGTTTTAAAATCTTTAAAACTCCAATTCACCCCCCTTCTTGAAGTGTCACTCTATTGTATATTGGGACCAAAATAGTGTTTACAATAGGCGTTCTTAGGTGTTCAAAAGTGCTCAAAGGTATTCATAGGTGTTCATAGGTATACAAAGGTGTTCAAAAGTGTACGAAGGTGTTCAAAATTTCAAAGGTATTCATAGGTGTTCATTGGTGTACAAAGGTGTTCAAAGATATACAAAGATATTCAAAGGTGTTCAAAGGTGCATATAGGTGCTCAAAAATGTTCAAAGGTATTCATAGATTTTCAAAGGTGTACAAAAGTGTTCAAAGGTATTCAAAAATGTTCAAAGGTGTTCGAAGGTATTCATAGGTGTACAAAGGTATTCAAAAGTGTTCAAAGGTGTTCAAAAGTGTTCAAAGGTATCCATACGTGTACAAAGGTGTACAAAGATATTCAAAGGTGTATATAGTTGTTCAAAAGTGCTCAAAGGTATTCATAGGTGTACAAAAGTGTTCAAATGTGTATATACATGTTTAAAGGTGTACATAGTTGTTCAAAAGTGTTCAAAGGTGTTCATAAGTGTACACACTAAATATGATTAACATTAATAATGTGCTTGAATAAATTGAACAAATGTAGTGTATATATTGATTATATAGATTTTTATTAGATACACATTTTTATATAGTAATTTATTACTCATAATATTGTAAGTGTATATATATGTGTGTGTGTGTGTGCTTGAATACATTGAACCAATGTAGTATATATATTGATTATAGAGACTTTTATTAGATGTTATCATTGTATTTATACTTGCATTATCATTAAACATTGCTATAAATTGATTTTTTATATAAGAATTTATTATGCGTAAGTACCACAGGGCTAATCACCTTACTGAGAAAGTTTTCTCACACCATTCCCATCCACTGCGTCTCTCTATAGGCGACTTACTCTAGGGATACATTCTTTTGATACCCTTACTCAGTAATGACCAGATCTACAATATCAAAAACATGTCGGACTATCACAATATCCTTTTCCCATATTTCCTGGGATTTCAGAAGATAATATTAGAAATTTAGAAAGCCATTGAGAATTTGGACAGAGAGTTTTTTTTGTCTGTAAAATTTCGTTTTTTATTTACAAAACAGGAAGCCTTATGTAGAATCCCGAAGGTTACAGAGGTACAAAGGCCAAATAATTTGGCCAACAAACATTTACAATGATTACAGACATATGGGCCATAGTAACTGGCTAACACATCACACTAACTGGCCTTATCTATTGACCGACATGAGTACAAATTATGTAGGCCATAATACGTGGCCGACAAACCTTTATCAAAGATATAAGATTCTCTTTGACTGGGACCTGATAAAGCAAAGTAGCAGACATCCTGAAGGAATAAGGTTCCCTCGCGACACTTTTGCATCATTACAAACGACAAATATAATGGAAAACGTATTTGACCTACATAGATAAGGAATCTTCTTTTACAAACACAATCGACAAATGACTTTAATTATTCGGTAGAGTGAGTGGTCTGTTGGTGACTTGCATCCATGTTCCTCCTAACACGTCTGGATTATGAATAGGACAAGCATCATTCCACTTCCATAGATATTCTTCCTCTGATGAAGAATTACTATTGTTGCCAAATGGATCTTTCCTAGATCGATAACCCAGAAGAGGTTAAACTGGTTCCGCTTGTTGAAGTTCTTCCATTACAAGATCATGGGTCTGTGGTGGATTCTCATATGGGCCTTCGAACATGGCTATAGAGCTAGGCTACGTAGTGACTGTTGTTGGTGTGATCAAAACTTCTATTGGCCGAGTCTGAAAGCCTGCTAACATTGTTGGAAGTGGCAAAGAGGAATTGTTAGGCCAACACAAGTATTCTACTAACTGCTCCCTTAACATCGGATTTTGTCGTATTGATAGGTGTATTGTACCCTATCTGCATCATACATTCTAAGTCCATAGAAATCCTTAAGAATGGCAGAAGTAAGGGTGATGAAAGATATAGAGCTCTTATGAAGGCTGGTCAAGTCTACCAAGGAATCTCTCATTGTCGATAACAGTTTGAAGCCAACGTCTCCACTTAGGAATTTCTTCGAACCATTCTAGAAAATTCCATAGTAGTGAACGACATTATTGGTCATCGTTCAAATAATTCAGAATCTCCTTAGGATCAAATTCGATGGCCATTTTGTAGGAAGTAACCAAACACAACAAGAACCATAAGAAATTCTGAATCATTTGAACTAGTCGTCAAGAATAGCTTGGTTAAGAATGCATATGGTGGATCAAATACGAAGTACCGAGGAACCAAATTGGTGAAATATACCTTAGGGAATTGAGACGCAAAATGTAACAGGTGAGTCTTAGCAAATATATGGATTTGCTCTAGAGTCTCCATTCCATGCAATCCTGGAAGGAACCTTCTCTTTTGCATTGCCACCATGTAAAGAGGACTAGAATCTGAAGGATCAACCATGAATATAACTAGTAAAGAACACCAAGGAAGGATCAGCTGAGCTGGTTTCTTCTTAGGACGGGAGAGGTAATCAGCAATGATGTTGTAATTGCCCTTTAAATGCTTCACCTCGAACTCACATCTGCTAAACTAATCTTTCAATCTGAGGCACTGACTGTTTGGAAGCTCCTTATTCTTGAAGTCTATAATTCTGGGAAATGATGAGTTGTCAATTTCCACTAAGAATTTGTGACCAATCAAATGGAGCCTGAACTTCTTAATACCGTATTTGACTGCTAGTATCTCATTGTACACTGTATGGTAGTTTTTTTTGCCTCTGAGAAGTGATCGCTAGCATGTCTATAGTAATCACATGAATCTTTGTCATCTTCCTCCAAAGTATTGCTCCTCAAAACTCATCAATTGCGTCTGTCTGAAGGATTCACTTTCTTGTATTGTGAATCTTCAGTGGAGGAGGATTTTTGCAAAGCTGCTTTAACTATTTGACAGCTTTTATCTGCTCCGGACCCCAAGGTGGGGCATTCTTCTTTAGCATCTTTGACAAGGCACTAATGTATCATGTCATGTCTAGAATGAATTGTTGTACATAATTGACAATGCAGAGAAATGACTGAATATTTCATCTGGAGAGATTTTTATCCTGGAAGTTATCCAAGCTTTCCACAATGTGAGGCCCAATTTAGAAGTGTCTATCTTCAAAGATGGATCCAAGATACTCTTCTTTCTGGATAACATAATCCCATATTAATATGTTATCTCAAAGAACCATTGTAATAAGCTCTCATGGGCCTTATGATCCTCTGAAAATAAGAGGATGCCATTAATGTAGAATAGGGCTGAGTAGAGAATGGGCTCAAAGATTCTAAGCATCACCTTTTGGAGCAGTGCATTGGCTTATTAGGCGTTCTACGTCAACAAGATGAGTGAGTAGATACGAGGAAAGAAAAGGGTCATGATTGACTATAAGCCCTTGAATATCTTCCTCAAAGATGATAAGTTTCCTCTTCCAAAGATCTCGTCTTTACAAGTCCACCTCCAGAAGGCCAAGGTGTTTTCAAAGTTTCACCTTAAACTGGGATTTTGGCAACTTCAAGTTCATCCAGATGATAGGCCCGAAACAACGTTTTGTATTCCAACAGCCCAATACCAATGGATTGTTATGCCATTCGGACAATTATATATATATTATATATATATATATATATGATTTAAGTGGTTTTAGTTTCAAATGTAAATGACAATACGACAAGTCGTTACGAGAGAAATGTCAAATGTAAACTCAATTGGCCATTCCCAAAATCCAAATCACTACGCCACTCAGATCGCAGTAGCCTTTCTCTTCTCATCGACTCTCCCTCACTCGACACTCACTTCTCTGTTCTTTGTCGATAATCGTCTCGCTCAGCCTTGTCCTTCATATCGTTCGACCGTCAACGACTCAACATCATCTTCTTATTTTATTTCTTTTAAATCTGGTAAGTAAATTTCATCTCATTTTTATTAACGTTTCTTTTCTCAATCAATGTGCTTCGACTCTTTCATATCAGTTCTAATAATAGTACTGGTTGCATCAGAGGAGTGAAAGCATTGACAGATTTCATCTTCAATTCAGAACGCATTGATTGATTTCATCTTCACGTTTAGGTGATTTGCTCTCCATATCATTTTCTACCGTTGTTCAGATTGGGTCTATTTTTCACGTTTGTTTGCTTTTGGCAGGAGCCCCATATTCCAGAAGAATGGATTTTTTTTCTGAATTCTTGTTTCTAAAACTAGTTTGATTAGTCATAAAACTACATATAGAATAATTTCTAGCTTTTCTTAAGAACTTAAAATATTTCACTTCAACTAGTTCAACTAAAAAGCCAGTTATCCAAAATGGAAAGTTATTTGAAGGCATCCAAAAATTAAAAATCTTGTTGGGTGTTGGAAATGGTGTTATCCGAAATTGCAATGCAGTTTGCTTATTAATTATTCATCTATAACTATTAGAAGCAGTAGATGTGCACATGAAGGTATTGCAGGGTAGTTTTACAGTAAGAGCAGTGATGTAATAGATAGGCAACAATAGCAGCAGTAGTGCATGTCTTTGTTGGAGATGGGTGACTTAAAGTTGATTTGAATGTATTTGAGAGGTCTTCGATTGTAGTGTTTTTTGTATTTATGATGTTTAATTGTATTCGAGATTTAATTTTATGTTATTGTAATGTATTTTTTGTATTTATAATGTTGGATTGTATTTGAGATTTAATTTTATGCTATTGTAATATGTTTTTTGTATTTATGATGTTTGATTGTATGTGGGATTTAATTTTATGTTATTGTAATGTGTTTGTATGTTTAAGATGTGATAAATAGGATATTTTTTGTATTTAAATTGAAAAAATCTATGAGAACCGAACTGGAACCGACCAAACCGAACCAAAATTTCTGAATATCTGAAACGAACCGAACCAAAAATTTGGAGATGTTGGAGATTTGGTCGTGTCCGGTTTCAAGAAAACCAAATCTCCGAACTGAAGCGACCCATGCAAAGCCATAGTTTTGTGTTCTTTTGGTGAAATAAATTGCCAATTTAAGTTCTTGAGGTTTATTAGAATTGATTAGTTGGAAACGTTGGGTATTGGTTGTTACGAATTTTGTGGCATTTTTGAAAGATTTTTCGTCGCAAGGACTAGTTTGTAAATTTTCAAGAGTTTGCGAGCTAATTTGAGGATTTTAACTATTTGAAGGACTGATTGATAATTTTTGAAACTTTGGAACTAATTTATAATTTTTTGAGGTCTTAGGGACTCAAGTATAATTTTACAAAAATTGAGGGATCAAACTGTAATTTTACGAGATGTTGGATTTTCGAGTCAAAAGCGATAGATCTTCAATCGCAATAGGTTTTTCGATGCCGGTCTAAAGTCTAGGTTTGCATTACATGTCATACATTCTGTATTGCTACAGTTACCCTATTTGATTCCTTTGCAATAAAATTTTATTGTCATCTTTACTCGATTTCCGAGGTGACCACCTATCCACCGGAGGACCCTGATTTTAGATTATTTGGCTCAGCGTCCATGCGAGTGGGATTGAAGCTTTAGACACACAGGCCGTCTCTTCTGAACCTATATGTTTTTGTTCTGTATAGCGTAGAACTGTAATCTAGACTAATTAATGGTTTGGTTATATTAAAATTTGACTTACATGAAAACCTTTGTGATATGTAAATCTATTCTGAAACTATTATGCTATCTGTAATAATTATTCTGTTATGAAAATAAGTATAATTCTATAATAAATATTTTGATAAGAGATTAATATAAAATATGCATATTCTAGATATGATTTTTGTAATGAATTGTTTGTTTGGCATGACTATTTGATAATATCTGTATATTGCTAGTGGTAGTAGTTGACACATGCCTAAGTGGTTAATATCTGTCTTAGTGGCTATTATGGGCCTTAGTGGCTAATATCTACCTCAGTGGCTATTTTGTGCCTTAGTGGCTAATATTTGCCTTAGTGCCTATTTTGTGCCTTAGTGGCTAATTTGTGCATAAGTGGCTATTATTCACCTTAATGGCTATTATATATGTTGCCTAAGTGACTATTATTGTTAGTGTAAGTCCTAGCCCCAAGCACATTGTATTCGAACCCCTTTATATTTGATATATATGTATGAGGCATTTTTCATCCTGTTTCTTATTTATGTGCATATTTAATTGGATGAATTATCCATAGATAGTGGTTCTGATGAAGTTATCAAATATTATTTGGATAGTAAAACCTTAATTTGTAAAATAACACTATTCTAAATATCCCTAGTCAATCATTGTCATGGGAATGGCAATGAATGAAGACTAGTATGTACCTTTTGAGATGATCATGTTTTATGGATCATAGGATATGAGATATCGATCAGAGTACATAGATATTTGTTAGTGAACAGT
>CAODLS011828721.1:0-11426 GCA_948243855.1 Flueggea neowawraea | reverse complement strand
TGTGTTATTAATATTTAGATATTATTATAATTTTTTATTAATGAAATTATATTTTTCATGTTTTATTTTGTAATGTTCAAGTTAAATTATATTTAAATGTTTATTCAATCATCCACTACATTTTATTTTACTAAAATTATTATTTTTAAAATTTCAGTTAAAATTTATTAAAATAAATTTTATATATTATAATTTCTAAAATAATATTTTTAATTCAAATATTAACTAACAAAATATTTATGTCAAATAAATTTTTTATTATAATTTAAATGTTATAAATAAATAAAATAATAAGTGAAGTGATTGTGGATCCAATGAGAGATTAATGCATTAGGGAGAGATAATTTATTAAGTGATGGATTAGTAAATTACTGATATTGTAGATTTATCACCTTAAAATAAGTTAGCGCATTAGAGATGCTCTTACTCCTTCTGTTGGATAAGTTGGTACTTAGTATGTTTGATTGTTGCTAATAAGTTGGTTACTGTTGGATTCAGAGCATCGTGGTTTGGAGAACTTTCCTTTAATGGTAGTGATTAGGGTAGTTAGTGACAGATTGTCACAAGTAAATAGCTATAAAAATACCATATTCAATTCTGTTTAACTGTTAGTTTGGTGGGATTTACTGCCGCATGGCTTTTATATTAATCTTTCTTCTTTCTTTTCTTTTTTATTTTTTTTCCTTTTCTTCTTTTTTATTTTATTTTCTTTTTTCCAATTATTTTTTTGTTTATTTTTCTTTTCTTTTTTAAATTATTTTTTCATTGTCATTTTTATTTTTTTATTATTTCAATTATATATTAACTAGTATGAAATATTTATATGAAATGAATATTTATTTTGGTTCATCCACATTTTCCATTGCTGGTAACTATATTGATTTAACTCAAAATATTTTCTCAATTGAACATTAAATTTTATTTAATCAAAATAATTATTTTCAACATTTCAAATTTATAATTTTCATAAAAAAATATTGTCTATTATAAGCCCTAAAATATTATTTTTATTATTTAAATTAATTAATTAGTGAAGTGATTGTAAGTTTCATAATAAAAGTTAGTCAGAAGTTAATCATTAAGTATAATAAATAAAATGTTAGTAAATTGCTGAAGTAACACCTTATTAACATCTAAAATTTACATTTTTTATATAATTAGCGAAAATGACTCTCTACTTTAGTTGTCATTAATAAAATTTATATTTTTTTATATATTTTTATTCTTTATCTCCACTCTAATTTAATTATTATTATCTCTTCCTTTAATAAAAATTTATTATCTACAAAATAAAGAGTCAAATTTAAAAAGTAATATTAGAGAAAATTTATATTTTATAATTTTTTTTCTAAAAAATAGATAACATCATTGAAAATACTCTTAATTCCTAATTGGTGTGGACTTCACTGAATAATGCACTGCATGTGGACTTGTCTATATTTCCTTTCGGGTTGGCCTCGACAACTTCTTGTTTCAATAAGTGAAACAAACCTTGTCTTGGATTTTGGATTTTGGATTTTAACCAGAATTTCTAATGGCGAAGCCCGCCTACTCTTTTCCGAATACAGCAACGAGAAAACAAATAGGCTAGCTCAAATACTAATATGAATGCCAAGTTATTAAAAGAATTAGCCTAAGATTAAATGTTCAATTTTTTTTTTTAATTTTGATCTATTGCTGCCAAAAAAAACTTCGGAAGACGTGCATTGAACAAAGGGCCTGTTTATTTCCTTTGTTAGTGAAGCAGTTGACTGTGTTTGGCAACTGCTCCTTAGTGGAGCTATTACTAGAGCGGTTGCGAAACAACCACGAAAGTGAAAAAAACAACACATAAAAAGAAGTAGACACACTTATGAGCGTAATTGTTCTTTTGGATTAAGTTATGAGTGTAATTAACGCCTAAAATTTAGATCGTCATGATCGCTGCAAGCACATTTTGTTGTACTTACTTAGTGAAAGCAAATTGTGGAGGGAGACCTCCTGGAAGGTGATATGCCGGAAAATAGCACTGTCTCAGTGTCACTCACCTGGGTTAGAGATACACCCGTCTCTCTGATTGGCCTCGGATATCCTGTGCCAATAGGCTAACACCAGCTCCTAGCGGGTGTCGTGGTGAGTCTTCTTCGATCACCACCGAGCAAAGCAACATTCTACGGTGAAGAGTATTTGTCTGTATGATCATACCCAGCAGGAGTACGCCACTACTGGTAGTCCTCCATGTAATGAAGCATTGAACACAAGATCGACGAAAGTTGCACAGTAGTTTATCACTAAACATTGCGTGTCATAGAGAGATTTTGATGCTAACAAAGGATTAACAATTAAACCAGCAAAATAATGACCGACTTCAACGGAGAGAAATGGAAATGATGCCATGCATAAATAAGGTAGGATGGTCGAGGCTAGGAGTAGGAGAAATGAGACACATAATTGATGTTGGCTTTACCAGGAGCATTGAAGTGACCTAACCAGTAGCACCATTGATACCGGCATTTACAAGTCAGCTTCTTCTTTTCCTACATTTTGCAGAAGCAGATTCAACTTTTTTGGACAGCTTGTTTGGATGCAAGTACTAAAAATAAACAAAACATCCCTACAAATCTTCTGGGTTTGTGTAAGAAATGCTGTTGAGTGCATGAACATCAGTTTTATGTAACTTCATTTTCAACAGCGTGAGTTTAAGTACAGAAAAACGCAATACTGGTGACAAAGATGGTTAGTAGTACTTGTAAAGGACCCTACAATTCCCCACTTTGGTTGGACATATTATTCGAAAAGGCAGCCTTGGTGGTAGTTCTCAATTAGTCCAGTCTCAAATGTATCATAATTACTTTCTTAGCCCCCTCGTCCTTCATTTTAACCAAGAACGTCTCCACCTTTTCTCGCAATATTTACAAACACTGTCTGTTCAAATATATATATCCAGATTATGTTGAGAACTCTTCATTGGTAGTTTTATTAAAGATGAAGCTCCGTTTGAAAACCGGTTGGTAGAGCCAACCGCTCTTTTAATAACTTCAATTCGGAGAGTCGAAACGGTGTGTTTTAGTTGTAACCAACTGCGTCTCCAAACGCTCCGTAAGTATATTGGGCGGTAAGTGTTCATATCAACGTCAAAATTAGAAAAAAAAATCAGTAGAAAATTTAAAAATAAACAGAGAAATTTATTGAAGTAATTCTGCCGAATTTTAACACTCTATTGGATGTGGTGGGAATATTTTTTTTGTAAGAAAGTTTCTGTTGTTTGGATCCAAAGGTGGCTGAAGTGTGGTGCATCAAGGAGGTGTTGACTTGGTTGAAGGAGTTAAATATTGACAGTGTGATTTTGGAGACTGATTCGTTGCTGGCTGTCCAAGCAATTGATAAGGGAGGAGGAGGCAATTCCTATTTTGAGCAGCTGGCTTCTGATTGTTCTAACTTGATTACTGATTTTGCTACATTTAGATTAAAGTTTGTACCTAGGGAAGTTAACAGAATGGCACATTTTATCTCTAGGGCTGCTATTAACTTACCTTTTTACCAGGTCTGGGGTGGCCTTTTTGACGCCAACTTGCTTCGACCTTGGATGACATTGCAATTACGAGTTGATGAATGCAGTTCATTTCCAGTTAAAAAAAAAACTCTATTGGGCCGCAAGGCCGACAATGGTTTTGAGGCGCAAAAATATGCAGAAAGGACTTTTGTGGGCTTGCATCGCTGTTTCGTTGTTACTGTACTTACCTGGGCTTCGCTTTCAAAGAGAAAAATCGAAGTAGCGCATCATGTATGCTTGAAGCTTCTAACTGCAAAGAGCCCATTAAAGACCCAACAAGAAATGGGGCAACTACATACTCCTTCTGTCCCATAAAAATAGATCAAATTTCCTTTTTAATCTATTTAAATTATAAATTTATTTTATTTTTAATACTAATAATTATGTAAATTATACAATATTGTTCATACTTAAATGCATAGTAAATTATATTATTAATCATTTATTGGATTACTATAGATATATTTTTAGAAATTTCTACTAAAATTAATAACTCCACCTAATCTTCTTAATTTTTGTGAAAAAACATTGTGACCTATTTTTATGGGACGGAGGGAGTATTTATTACTAGCCATTTTCAGATTCATAACACACACATTAACATATTACGGATCTATTGGGTCTACTTTCAATATTTTTGAAGAAAATTCAAAATTACACGCATTATGGTAACAAATTTTATAAACTACATTTATATATGGTATCCCTTAAAACTTGTTTGCAACTTTTTTATAATTTTTTAAAAATCTGTTTATTTTTCGAACTTATTTAAAACTTGTTTTTATGTTTAGAATTTGTTTAAAATTTGTTCACTTTTCAGACTTATTTGAAACTTATTTATATGTTATTTCTTGTTTTAAAACTTGTTTAAAATTTGGTTGTATGTTGTTTATATGTTCTAAACAACATAAAAACTTGTTTAAAATTTGTTTATTTTTTCAGACTTGTTTGTATGTTGTTTATATATTGTTTCTTATTTTAAAACTTGAATATTGTTTATATATTGTAGATATATTGTTTATATGTTGAAAATAACATCTAAATAAGTTATCAGTAAATATATAAATAATATATAAGCAACAAATCAACAACACATAAATTATAGATTTATTTTTATATTATTTTCAACATGTAAGCAACATATATACAACATATAAATAACAAATCAACAACGTGCATCTTATTTATATGAAGTTTACATATTAAAAACAAATGTATCAACAATATATGAAAAAATAGATTTTTTTGTTTATTATTTTGACTATATAAATAAGATATCAGCAATATATAATAGCATTCAAATAATATATAAACAAAAAATCACATATAAACAACATAATTTGTTTATACGGAATAAAAATACATGTTCGTAAATTTAAAAAATGATGCACGTATAGAAAAATATTAGAAAATGTATCTTTAATAAGTAAAAGTGTATCGTACAAAATAAATATAGTAAAATTTTGTTGGTGAACCACGTAATTACTACTTTATTACTTGGGTTAATTACACAGTGAACTTCTTTTTCTGTTTTTAATTATGTAACGACGGATTTTTCTTTTGAAATGGTATCAAACAGACCACTTTTACTTTATCTACAAAGGGTCCATTTTTCAGCAGAATTTTTTTTTTCTCGCGCTCCGGGCTACTCTTTTAGTTCTGTTCGTTTTTAATTTTTCGCTTTTATCTAATTTTCACTCTTTTTTCTCTCCTCTCTCTTGGTTCCTTTCATGCTCTCTCTGACTTTGTTTTCTCTCTCTTGCAACAGTTCCTCTCTCTCTATTTTCTTTTCTTTTTCTTAATCGAACCTCACTTTCTGTTGCTTTCTTATTTTCTTCTTCTACCTTTCAACACCGCTCTCCCCTCACTGTTCTAGCTAGGGATGGGCATATTGGCTCAAATCAGCCTGGAAAAATGGTTGAGTTGGGCTAATATTTTCTATTCGGATTGGGTCTGGGCTTATGACTTGGTTCGATGGTCTAATCTGGATAAATGTATCATGTGTTATGAATTAGTAAAAATGATGTCAATTATAAATTTAAGAGTTGCATAATATTTATTAAATTATAATTTATATAATAAAGTATATATTAAATTATACTTTGATAAAAAATATAAGATTCTAATATTTTTTAAAAAAATGGTTCATGGGCCGAGCTGGCCCAGCCCGCCCTTTTGGATGGCGGGTCTAGGCCATACTTTCAGCCCGATCAACCGGACTGATGTTTTGGGGGTTCGGCCCGGCCCATGCCCATCCCTAGTTATAGCTCTCTGTCGCATCCTCAATGCTCTCCTCTCCGCGACCTTGTTCTCCTTGCTATATTCACCTCTCTATTGTAGTCCTCTCTATTGTAGTCCTCACTAATCTCGCTCTCGTCTCATCAGTCTCGTTCTCCTCGCTTTCCTTCGTTGTCATTCTCGTTAGTCTCTTCCTTGTCCCGCGTCTCTTATTGCTGAATGCCATCTCTTGCTTTCCTTCGCTTTGCTGTTGTCGGTTTCTTCCTCGATGCTCTCGTTTGTTGGCCAGATTTGGCGCAGTTAAAGTGGCGGCTAGGTTTTTTGTACTCATTTATAGCTCTTGCATTTTTAGTCCTTATTTTAAAAAAAGAATATTTTCAACAGTTTATTTATGTTTGACAGAGATCTGTTTTTCTTTTTTTTTTTTATTGCAGATTTGTGTTGTCTAGTTGATGCTAATACTTTTTTGCCTGCTGTGTTTCTTTTTGTGGTTGTAACTCTCATTTGAGCTTGAGATTCATTTATTTTTTATTTAAAATTTTTAATTTTTTTTGGTTCATTTAGAGTTTATTTTTTGTTTTAAAAAAAGTCTATACTTTTTTAGGTTTATTTGAAAGTTTATTTTAGGTTTATTTGAAATTTATTTTAGGTTTTAAAAAAATTCTATATTTTTTTAGGTTTTTAAGTTTATTTGAAAGTTTATTTTAGGTTTATTTAAAAATATTTATTTAAAATTTATTTTAGGTTTATTTGAAATTTATTTTAAGTTTATTTAAATTTTATTTTAGATTTATTTAAGTTTAGTTTAGGTTTATTTGAAGTTTTTTAAGGTTTAATTTAAGTTTATTTGAAGCTTATTTTAGGTTTATTTTGGGTTTATTTTAGGTTTATTTTACAGATTTTAAAAAGGTTTATTTAATGATTTTGAAAATTTTATTTTAAGTTTATTTTAGGTTTATTTTATTTAAAAGGTTTATTTAAGTTTATTTTTTAAGGATTTTAATTTTTTTTAGTTTTTAAATTTTTAAAAATATAAATTGATTTTGTTTATTTTTTATTTATTTTTTAATTATTTTTTTTCTTAGGTTTTAAAAAAATAATAGAAAATTAAATTGATTAAAAAAATTAATGGAATAATTTAAAACTAAAAATAAATTTAATAATTCATAAAATTAAAAAATTGAAAAAATGAAATAAAAAAACAATTCAGATGTAAAAAAAATTAGTTTAAATGAAAAAGTATAAAAAGGATAAATGAGGAGAGTAAAAAAGAATAGAAACTAATTCTTAAAAAAAATTATTTTTGAAAAAGTGTGTTCAAGTTTTTTCCCATACGAAAAAGTCAGGCTGAAAAAAACTTTTCCCAATGAAAAAGTCAGTTTTCATGTAAAAAGAGAAGGTTTGCCTACGGGGAAAAAAAGAGCACTAAAATTTGAATACCATCTTAATCAAATTTTCAAATAAGCGTTTTCTTTTAAGTTGCGTCCATTACTGTAAGTTTCAAATATTACAGCAATGAAGACCAATAATTACTAGTATAGGCTTCCAAAATTACAAGCGTGTGAAGTAAGATATTACCTTTATGACACATTCGCAATTCGTATGGGTCCACACGCCTATGCAGTGCCTACGCGTGCACTTTACGCTTCAACATTGAAAATTTTCACAAGTTTGAAATGTCAGTTGAATGTTACCTTAATATTAAAGCGAAATTACTTTGAAATGAATGAAAAATTGAGTGAATATCATTCCACTATTGGTTGCAGTCCAGAAATAGCACAAATATATTTAAATAAAACGGATAGCACAAATACCACTTGAATAAATATTTAATTAGTATTTGATAAGTTTTTAGATAGTTCTCCATTGGTATTTGAAAAGTTTCAAAAAAGTATTTGATCAGTATTCAAAAGTTCTCACATAATCTTCTATTGGTATTCAAAAAAATTTCAAATTCAGCAATCAATTGATATTCAAAACAACCTAAAAATTGTATTGAATAAGTATTCAATCAAATTTCAAATGGTATTCAACAATTGTTCAATAAGTATTCAAAAAGTATTCTATTGGTGTTTATTTAATTTTCAATAGCACCTAATAGGTATTCAACAAATAATTAAAAAATTATTTAACATGTTTATAATTTTTTCAAATACAACAAAGTTTCATAAAGTATTTAATTCATATATAAGAAGTCTTTCGGAAAACAATGAAAAAACAAGAGATTTATGCAAAATATGTAAAGAAAAAAAGAAAGGTAAATGTTAAATTATTCGATTGGTATTTAACCAATATTCAAATAGCATTCAATTGGTAGGAGAAGCTGCATCGCAAATCCTTTTTTTTTTTCTTAAAAAAATGACAGTGCAAATTCAATTTAAAAGAAAAGTTTTTTCTATTACACATTTTCTTTCTTCTGCATTATCATAGCATTTTAATTTTTGGGGAAAGCTTAAAAATATTCTTAAAAACAATTAAATTTACAACATTTAAAATATAGACAAAAATACCAACTTATTTAATACAATTACATAAATGCCAAAATTTGACTTTTTGAACATATTTTGACTGCTCATCAAAAGTTTGACTGTGTGTTGATCACGTGTCAAAATGTTGACCATGCACCAGAAAAGTTTGACAACACGATAGAAAATGAGTGCAATACAAGAACAAAATGTACTCAGAATTTCAAATACAAAATAAGTACAAAACGAGAACAAATTGTTCTTAGTTTTTTTGCACATACGAAAATGAGTACAAATGATTGCAAACGAGAACAAACCAATACAAATGAGAACAAAATGTACTTAAAATTTCATATACAAAATGAGTAAAAATGAGAACAAACTCAATACAAACAAGTACAAAATGAGAACAAACTCAGTTCAAATGAGAACAAATCGAGTATAAACGAGTATAAAATGAGAACAAACGAGTACAAAACGAGAATAAATTGAGTACATATGAGTTCAAAATGAGAACAACCAAACTACAAAACGAGAACAAACCGATTACAAACGAGTACTAAATGAAGACAACACCAACAAATCTTTATGAAAATGTGTACGAATGGGTACAATTTGAGTTTATTTGAGTGCTTGTTAATTTTTGAATGAAATGTACATAAAGATATTGTATCAAATGTGGAAAAAATTATTCACCTGTACAAAATGAGTACAACCTAAAAAAAATTGAAAACATTTTTAATGTTTTGTTGTTATTTGTTACAAATTGAGTACAATATGAACAAAATTGATTAAATTTTGTTTCATATGAACTTTATTATTTACAATTTATCTTTCAAAAATTAATAATTTGTTCTTGTAATTTGCCTTTCAATTTCAATATTTTATTTAAAAAAATCAGAGTGAAAATTATACATTTAGGGTCTGATTTGTAATTTTACAAAATCTAGGGGCCACAAGCTAAAAAATGCACAAAAGTTTTCTTCTTACTCCATGGGCAGCGGTGCTAGGGTTTTGAAACCTTAGTCGTCGCCCACCCAAAGCTCCTCTCTCTAATAATCCATTTGTAGCATCTCTCTCTCTCTCAGTCGCGTTTGTTCTCTCCTCTTTGTCCTCACACACTGTCGTTTTGTTCTCTCTCTGGTGCCACACCTCTCTCTCTCTCTCTCACGCTCTCACTATTGTGCCACTGCTTCTCTCTCTGTGTGTGCCGGTCTCTCTTCTCTCACTATCTGATGTCGCTCGGCCCGTCAAAGATGAAAATGAAGAAGAAGACCCATGAAGACAGAAGAGGAAAAAGTGAGAAAGAGTGGCATAGAAGAGAAGTGAGTTAAGAGAGGAAGGGCATGAGAGAGAAAAAGGAGTGAGTCGAGAGAGGAACGAGATGAGATAGAAAAGGAAGTCGAGAGAGAACAGAAAGGAACGAGAGAAAGGAATGGAATGAGAAGAGTGATTAGAGAGAGGAGAAAGAAATTGATAATTAAGAGAACAAATATTTCTGCATTTTGGAAATTATAATCAAAATGTTCTATAACTCGTCTACTTAATTTCTCTTATGAAATATTTAATTTATTATTCTTATTATATGTATATATATATATATTGTATTATACATGCTGAAGGAAAGAAGATTTGAAGATTATTAAAAATGATAGTTATGTTTATGTAGAATTAAATTTATTAAAAAGATTTTTTCATATTTTATGTTGGAAATTATAACTTTTTAATGGACATTGTAATTTTAGTTATTTTGTATTTAATTTATCTTTATTTAAAATATTATTGTGTTGGTGGATATTATAAATGAAAATTTATTATTTTAGTTGAAGTTATTTTAATGTTAATTGTGTATTATAAATATGTTAAGTGTATTGAATAGATTAAACGTGTTAAATAAGTTAAACATATTTTATTGTTTTAAACAAGTTAAATGCGTTAAACCGGTCAATCCGTGACACGTGACCTGTTAACAATAAACGGGTCATGTCGTGTAACCCGTTTAATAAACTGGTCGTGTCCGGGTTAAGGTTAAACGAGTTTGGGTCGTAAACGGACCAACTCATTTAAAATTTGGGTCATAAACGAGTTGACATATTTAGACCAACCCGACCAAATTGCCACCCACAATCTTTATATGCTTTTTTTTGTGTTCAATTAAATAAATTATTTTTAAATTACAAATGTCAATGTGTCAATCATTAAAGAAACACTTGGCTAAAACTGGAAAAAACTTTCCAATTTTTATATGTATATTGATTTTATATGTAAACTAGTATAAAATCATGAACGATGTATTAGATATTATCAATTTTTTATAATTTAAATTTTAAAATTAAAATAAAATAATACAATTGTGAATCTCACATTAAATTTTGAATTTTTCAACGTAGTTTGCAAAATTTAATCTTTTAAATATAGTGTAAAGATTTTTTTTGTAACTTATAAAAATATTTAATACATACCTACTTTTAACTCTTGAAATTTTTCCAGGTGAAAATAAATTGAGACAATTATAAACTAATGTGGCTTGACAATTTTTAACAATAATTTTTGCTGAGATTGAAGAATTACAACATGATAACAATACTTAAGTGACTTATTTAATTTAGTTTGTCAATGAATTGGTTAAAAGATGTATTGAGCCAATCATCGTTTATTGCATAATTGATAAAATTTTACATTGTCAAGGAATAATTATGAAAAAATATTAATAAAGTAAAAAGTTAATCTTCCATAAACCAAATCAATTCATTCATCTCTAATTAAAATATTAAAAAATTCAATAACCAAAATACATTTTACTATAACAATCAATTTTATTGTGAATTTATTAGTTCACAATACCAATTTTAGAAATTGCACTTATTTATGAAAATTAATTTTTAGGGACATTTGGGAAATCAAAATTGATAAAAAAATGTTGATATATAGAATTAGATAAAAATAACAGCAGTGATATGAAAAATAATGTAAAGATTTTTTTAAAAAACATACATTGTTGTGGTGAATATTAAATAATATGTGTATATATAGTATTTATTTTTAAAATGTGCAATGAAAGTTCATTTAAAAAAATATATTTATTCTTATATTTTAATTTTTTATTATATATTTTATTAATAACTATATAAATTAGTTAATTGATATAAATGTCTAATGTAAACACATTTATTATTATTTTTATGACACAT
>CAODLS011828693.1:0-13690 GCA_948243855.1 Flueggea neowawraea | reverse complement strand
TTACCCTTCCCAACACCTTGAAGTGCACTGATGGGCTGCCAAAGAGCTGAGAATGTAATGCCAATGCTAAAAAGATGCACTGTATTTCCAGCCATCCACATCATAAATCCCATCATCATCAAATTTTTGAAAGGGGCTTGCGCCACTTCCCATGCTTTCTGTCCATAAATTACAAAACCATCAAGTTGATGAACATCACAGTTCGCTTAATTCAATATATAATCCATATGCAGATATATGAAGAAAATACTAATGCAGATGAAGACTTAAACAATTCAGGAACCATCATTGTACTTGAAAACTGCCTAAAACACACAAACACAGAGAATTTGAGCAATGCACATCAAAAGGCACGTAAAAATCCTTACTCCCACCTATGGCATACGTTACCATACTTAAAAAACAGGTGATAACAAAAAAGCAAGAGTATAAACACTGTCCATAATTTGCAACCAATGCACCTCAACCAGTGTCCAAGTTTCTGTTACATTGATGATGGCATTGATCTCTCTAGAACTTTGACCAAACTTTCTAATAACAGCCCAAATATAAAAATCAACATTTTAGATATCATACAGAACTCATGAAGTCCCTGTAGTGGACAAAATCGTAATCAATGATTGCAAAAAGGTGAAACTTTTACTCCCAAACACTTAATTTGCAATTACCATATATGTATAGATAGATAATTGACCGAATCTATCAGATTATCCATAAAAAGACAAATAAAAGTAAAGAAACAAACTTGAGCCTTCCAATTGGCTTCAGCGTCCTTCTTTTGCTTCGTCACCGTCGAATCATCCTAATAAACAATTGAAAAAACAAATCATCAAAATGAACGACACCCAGATAAATAAATAGTGAAAAGAACAGAGTGATGGAAGAAAAACCTGATCTTGAGAGGAGCGAGAAAAACCAGGAGGGTCGGGGATGTCGCGGGAGGAAGGAGCGGTCGAACTGTCAGTGAAATCGACGGCCCATCTGCGACCTGCACCCATCACTCCCTTGCCCTTGTCCATCGATTTGAAGAAGACGACTGATTAATTGATATGGCGCACTTGTGACTTCGGAAGTGTTGGAGTTAGTCGCTCAACACAGCCAATGACAGATCCGGTTTTGTACGTTTGTTCAACCTTTTGTGTCCGACCCGCGGTGGGTTTCTTTTTTATTTTTCCTCAGTCTCGGTTTATTGAATTTCTTTTTCTTGTTTACCCTCACCATAGGATTTAAAGTTCTTGAATTAAAAAATCAATATTTAAAGAAAATATTTTTATTTTCAACGTCAAGAAAATGTTTTTTATTAAATAATAAACATAGTGTTAAACAAAGTATATTTTACATTGTAAAAAATCTGCACCTTTATAAAATCATGATATCAAACAACAAAACAAGCTTTTTCATGGCTGTTTCCAATGTTGTTTTCGGGCTTATTAATATTATTATTGCAACCCACACTTGGGATAGTTTTGAATTAATCATCCACATAATTATATATACATAGATACCATATATAAGAGCATCAAAATTGAAATATTAATAAGCTATTAGTTCAATATTAAGCATATCAGCCAATTCGAGTCTAATAATCGTTAATGTTTTAATTTTGAAAAAGATTGCTTGCTATTTGTAAAAATAAAATAAAAAATATTTTTTATATTTTGTTTACGGACCTACAAATTAACGTTAACAACAGTATAATATCTTTTATCACCACATCATTGGCATGTGAAGGCATTTCTCAATAACTTATTCTACTTGGTATGAACCGACGACTAATATACTCTGAAACTAACACAGAAGTTTAGGGTGCAAGACCATGTCATTGACCTTAATGGTTATGAGTCTCCAGATGCTCTTTATGTCTTTTTAGAATCGGCAGAAAAGGTCATCACTCTTATCCAGGCTCCTAAACAGGGAGTTCGAGTATAAAAGGAGGAAGCAGAAGAAGGAAAGGGCATCAGATCAAGCATTAAGAAAACTTTTGAACTCTTTTCTTTTAGGTGTTTATGTGCTGAACATAGTTCTTCCTTTGTAACAAATATCTATAGATAGATAAATATGTACAAACAGATGTATATTTTTACTATGAAATAAAAGTTTCTTTTACCCATCCTACCTCTCTTATAATTATAACCAACAATTAAACACTCTCATACCAATTGTTCTTACGCTTAGGAGTAGAAAACGAACCTAAGTTGTGTTGGATATTGTTGAAGGAACTGCAGAGTAGTTACCTATGGAAACATAGGTTGGAGTTGGGATGCTCGTTAAAAGACTCGTAGAATGACCCGACAATATTTTGGTCAAACCGACTGAAAGGTATGAAGGTGCTTTGTTGTTGTTTTAATTATATAAGATGATATGGATGGGTATTTAGGATTCAGATTCATGAATAATGTTGTTGAAAATTTTGGTTACTATTTAGTTAATTTAGATATGAATACTAAGGAAAATATGAATGAGATAATAAATGAAAATTCTGGACAGATAAATGTAGAAAGAGAAAATAACAGAGAATTTACAACACCTGATTATGCTAGAAAAATGATGTTTATGATTAAAATTAAACAAACGTTATAGTTGAGCGATATAGATATGAAGACGAAGATAATAATCAATAAAATGATTGTTTCTATTTCAGATTTATTCTATGGTATTATAGTGACATGCCCTCAGAATAATCAACGATATTATGCTATTATCAATGTTTTAGATTATTTCAAATTTATTTCAAATTTTCCTTTTGGAACAACTTTTGAAATTATAAGTCCTGGTATTATAAGAGCAAGATTAATATAAATTATTTATATATTTTGATATTTTTAAATTCCGCACCCAAAATGGTATCAGAGCTATCAGTCCAACGGCTATGTGATGTCGCATCTACTTTCGGCTACTTTATGCTAGTGGCTACTTTATGTCAAGTCGATTGAAATTCCTGTAAACATCAATTGTTTAGCAATTCTCATAGTAGTGAACCAGTCTCTTCATCACTCCTCTTTCTCGTTTCTTCAGAGATATCGACCCATGGAGAGGAACCTCCATATTTATCTTCATGCTTTGGGAATGGTCTGCGGATGATCTCTGTACTTATCAAATCCTGGCGGTGGCTGAACAAGAGCAACACGCTCCAATTCTTCCATGGTTGTATCATGAACTGGTAGCTCTAGTTCATAAGGACCTTAAAAAACTCTAAGTGTAGATGACTACTAGTCAATTACAAGTCGCTTCTTTCCTCTGACTTGCTCACTCCGTTTGTCGGGATAAAGCTATTTCGAGGAGTTGTGATTTGGACTCATGCTATTAGCACACATCTCACAGGGCTGGACTAGAATGCTTTTCTTCTTGGATAGCATAATGTCATATTTGTCCACAAGAGCAAAGAATTCAGTAAGTAAGGTCTCAGTATCCAGCTATTTAGGAGCCTGAATAATAGTGGGGACCTTTTCTGCCAATGAAGATACCTTAGGGCATGGCAACCAGTTATCAACAGAGGTCTATATTTTCCATAGGTCTTATTTTAGACACAGCCAAGATTTTCTTTGGATACAAAATATCAACTACAGCTAGGGTACTTTCTACCCGAGAAAAGATTGGATTTATTTTCTTGTGAAATCTTTTTCCGGAACCAGGAGTTTATTGGACACGCCGGAGTCTATGGAAAACGAAGAGAAGCTGATTATTTCAAAGTTGTATTATTAAAGGTATCTAATTCCTTTTTCTTTTTCTTTGTCGGCCATATACAATATTTAACGGATACTTTTTACCAAATAAAGGAAGTCTAATTAATAGGACTAGAAGTAAAAAGATTTTTTAAATTTGACTATAAAAGTCCTTACTAAGGAAGAATATCTACAGTTACTCCAATAAGACCTCATTGAGCCTACTACCAGTAATTGGGCTTGTCAAGCCTTTTATGTCAACAAACCAGGAGTTTATTGGACACGCCGGAGTCTATGGAAAATGAAGAGAAGCTGATTATTTTAAAATGAAAAATCCGTCTTTGCCGAGAATTTATCAGAAACGTTGGCCATTATAAAGCCTGCAAAAACCTGAGTCCAAAAGAACATCTTAGCCAGGTTTACTATGATCAAACAAATAAAAACTATCGGAATTCAACACGAAAATCGAAGAACAAATGCTTAGGGTAGTGCTTCTGATGCTTTTGCTTCGACGAACTGTACTGTGTGTCGCATTATCAAGGTAAAGAATTCTGGTCTTACAAGCTGAGGGTGCAAAAGAATTCTGGTTATTGAATTCATATAACATACCTGAATGCATCCGAGGATGTAGATTTCAGAATAGTGACGGCAGTGCAAGAACATGTCAGCCACCATAGCCAGAGGTATCGTCAGGGACATGCCTATTGTAACCACCAATGGAGACGTCCAAACAACAGCCAGAGCACTGCATCATTTTCATTGCCATTAGAAATATAGTTTCTGACAATAAAATAAGCCTGCTTTGAGACATTATATAGTACTACTACTATTATAGAGGATGAAATAAATGAATAATCTAACTGAATTGACTGTTCGACGTACCAAAAGTAGTCTGCAAGGACACTTCCTACAAAGCTGTTTAGCAGTGCAGCTTCACCAGTAGATGCGGACTGCGGTAATCTGAATGGCGGTTCGATCCCCACAGCTGTCAGCGGCCACTCTGCAGCAAGTTGTTAAATTGAGCAATAAAATTTGGGATAGGATCGACAATTACAAAGGCACAACGACTAAATTAACACAAGGACAAAAGATATGATATAAAAAGAAATGAACAATTAGGTTGTTACCATTTTTTAAGCATGATTTACTAGCTTCTAAATCACATCAAGTCGCATATACTTCACATCTAAATCACCTAATTTAAACTACATTCTCTGAACTTGCAAATTTCCAGAACTACATGCAGACAGTGGTAACTAATTGTTTTGGATGCATTTTTTCCATGATAAACACAAAAAGCTAGAACTTTCGTTCATCTTTGTACACCTTCAGTCTTCAGATGTGAAGCTTTACCACCTGTCACTCTCTCTATCATTTCAAAGTGCAATTCCACAAAAAGGATTTAGAATCCGTACTCAACATCTCTACTTTTTTTCAGTTCTCAATCAAGCATTTTCTCATTTCACCCCTTGGAACAGCACTATGGAATTTATTACAATCACATCATTCTACTTACGTGGCCACCAAAGGCCAAGAAGTGTGAAGAGACCTATCTACCCAAAGAACTTTTCCACATCAACCTTGTCCCCTTCCGATCCAGCACACATTTTGAGCAGCACTGCACTCCATAGATCAATAATTAATGATCATCTTCAGAAATGGAATTTTCGAATTTAACGTCGTACCTGTGAACAGACCATATAATATGGCGGAGAAGAGACCAAAAAGTAGAGCAAACAGCCCAGAAGTTGAAGTTAAGATTGTTGTACTTGCAACACTTGTATTTGCCAGAGCCGAGTTAGACAGGAACTGCATAGTTAAAGGAGCTATACTTATTAAGAAAAAGCTTAGAGTGGACCTTGGTGACAGTGAAAAAGTATAGAACAAGTCATGGAGAATGCTGATATCTACGAAGGATAATTCATTCTGCATGTGAGACACGACACATAGCAACGTGACTATACTGAAATTGGTGATAATCACAGGTGATAGTCTCATATTACCTCTGTCATGAACCATATTGGAGCAAGATATAAACCATATTTTGCAACTTCCCATGAATTAAGTTCACGATTGAGCTTGACCAACTGAGGTTCATCTCCTTCATCTATCAGAGGCCATCCCTCTTCCCTGTTGCTCAAATCCTTGTCAGCAATGACACAATTTCTTGTATCAGTTTCTGTAATGTGGCATGTATCACTGATAAGTGGAACATCAAGTCCACTTGAAGAGCTACATGCTGAACTACCACTATGCTGCTGCTTGAAAGAGTGAACAAGGAAAAAGTTGTACAAACAGTCTTTTACAAGAGCAATTGGTAGATGAACCACCATGAGAGACACACCCAAATATGTGAGTGCAACTGGCTGTTCATACTGTTCAAATATTCTCTGCAGGACAAAGAAGAATGTGTAAATTGAAGTGTCATAATCCAAGCATTTGGATTATAAACATTGCTAGCAACATTGCAATTATCACAGAATATATTCTATTCAAATTAACTTTCCAACAGCACATGGAACACATATGATAAGTCTACTACAGATTTTAGTACCTTAGGAATATATTGAAAAAACTGGAGATGATATTAATTCAGCTCCCGTTGAAGCTACGGAAGAATTCTAATCAAGAAAGATCCATGTAGCCTCATCAAGCTTAGAGTTTTTTTAAGTGACTTTCTGCTATTTATAAAATAATGGACTTTCTGTTTGAAGAGGAAATTGACAAGGAAAATCCACAAAAAGGGAAAGGAAACAACAGATATCTTCACAGGAATTCCTGGCATACAAAATGCCTTATAGGAGACATTTCACAAGCAAGACAAGGAGACAGCAAAGAACATAATGAGACGTGAATATTCTTGTAGTTCCAAAACTGCTGTTCACAATTCAGCAATAATAAGCAACATCAGAACCGAAACAAAATTGAAAAGCATTGAATAGCCATAATTAACATAAAACAAGAAATAAAAGAAGAAAAAAAAAAGCATGAAAACCACACCTGAGTGACCTCTGCAGAAGTCACCAATATGAAGACAACTGTGACGATCAAACCCAACCAGGCATTATACCTCCAACCCATTTACGTAAAATCACCGACCAAATCCTTAGAAACCAAGAATCAAAATTCAAAGCCTGAAACTTGAAATGGGTAATCTTATGATTGACATAAAAATCCCATCTTTACATAAATTATGTGCATCAAAATGAAGAGATTCATCCTTACGAGTAAACTCAGCTAGTTTTCTGTGTTATTAGGCTAACAATGACGAGTCTTGGAAAGGCAAGGTTGCAAAGTTTACATTCGTCCGTGAGTCACAAAAAGGTACAAACTTTGTGGCAGTTGAGCCATACTTAGTAGAGTGAGTAGTGTCACCAAACAATCAGCAAGTGAAAAAGTGTTGTTTAATGTCCGACATATGGTGATGGCTGAACCACAAAAATCATCCAATTCGGGGATAACGTGGCAGAGTGCCAAGAATCCCGTACGTACCACGTACAGTAAACTAAACACCCTCTGGCCCACAAATTATCACAGATGGACGAATAGCCGCATTAGTTGCGATTGATGACCATTCCCACGCTGAGCAGTTAGATTAACAAATCAGGGCCCTCTGTTTGCATTTCGAAAGTCGTCATCCCATAAATGAGTGTTCTCTTTAATTTCTTGACATTCAAGTGTATTAGACTGTGTGTTGCTTAAGGTCATCGTTTCTTGGTGTAGTTCTATGATTGCTTGCTACCAAATGGTGTTGACTTTCCTTTCATTCAGATCAGATCAAGGGTTGGCCGTCTCTCCGGCGAACCGGCACCCTCCATCTCCTTCGGAGGTCGCAGTTACAAATTCTCTCCATTGGAACAAAGAGGCCATAAGAGACAGAGGCAAGTCTTCAAATGTTGAGGACGTAGAGAGTAATGAAAAATACTAAAACCATTCTGATAAATGTTCAGCAACGAAAAAAAGGCTCTGCCGATAAATGCAGACAAATGGACATGCCTTTTATCCTGAAACTTGATAATAACGGTTCATTGCTTACAAAGATGGATACAGTTTCCTCTTTAGCAAGGAAAGGATTCGATTGGTATAAAAAAAAAAGAAAAAAGAAAAGCAGGGAAAGGATTCATAAGCTAATGATTTCTGTAAAAGGATGAGCACAATAGAGTGACAAAAACAAGAGAGAAGGAAGAAAAGATAAGTGTTTATTTCTTCTTCAGATGAAAGACAACAAAACAATGAATTAAGGGTCGGAAAACAATATGCCTAGCTTCACTATACATTGTAACCGGGACTCATTAAAATTGTGAGGTTAGGTTGCACAGGAATATTGGGGTACAAAATTTCTGTGTCTAACCAACTCATGAAGATCGTTAACGATCTTAAAAACAGAGTCAGGTCTTGCCAGCTTCAAGCAATTCTGTGACATGGCCTGGAGCTCATCTGCCTTTGGACCAAACCATTGAGCAACAATATTTGCGATCTCTTTTGGAGACTTGGAGAACTTCCCGCATCCATTTTCCACCACGTATGGCACATTTCCTACTTCCTGCAATACCAAGAAAAAAAAAAGAGAGAATGAAAATGATGAAAAAAATTTATGCTCGGAAATACCATATTTTTCATGTTAACAAAAGCAAGTTGAAAAAATTTTCGGACTTCTACATGCAGGAGAAAAGCATATAGTTGAGTGTGTCCTCAGTCTAGACAACATCTCGCCATAATATCCCATTAACAGATCATCATGCAACATGATAGCTATTTAAGGCAGTTTATGTTATTGAACTCTGCATATAAAACCTCTATCCAGATTACAAACTTTGACCTCATGCAGCATGATAGGTATTTAAGGCAGTTTACATGTGAAATTATGGCTCGAGTGCTTGACCATAAGAGCAACAATAGGATGAGCAAAGAACTGTAAGGCAATCGAAGAAAAAGGTGAACTTAAAAATACAAGTCAGCAACTTACTTGTCCAGCAATATGATCATGTAGAATTATGGGAAGGCCACGTATCATTGCTTCTGCAATTGTTCCTGGGCCAGCCTACAGAAGCTTAATTATTAATCCCTGACTGTGTGTCAAAAGAAAAAACAATATACTTAGAATATAATGAAAAACTCACCTTCGTAATAATTCAGTCACAAGCACCCATGCATTCCTCCATTTTAGTGACAAATCCCTTCACCTACAGAATAGGTAACTTCTTCAGTGTTTTACTCTTGCACATACAGTCCAAAAGATTCCAGATATGTATAGTAATAATCAAGAAATCCCCACACATATGTATTGTCCTGGAGCACTGTCAACTTCACTGGGTAGGGTTACAGCAGTAGCATAATCTAATAGTTCATGCGTCTTATGCAATAGGAAGAAAGTTGGAGTGAATTCTAAAGGCCAGTTTGGTCAATTTGAATATTGAAACATTCACCAAAAAATGAATTTGAGGGAATACACAGTCCAAGACTGGATGACACTGAAACTGAACCTTTTAAGTTATAATCATTCAGAACATGATTTAAGAAGTTTGAAATTAACAATCAAGTAGTAACAGTCTAACAGATCTGGACTTAAAATGTGCAATACCTGGACAGGAATCTTCCAATCAATTGACGACAATCTGTTGGCAAGCTTCTTGTTGCGCCCACATATCACAAGGACCTGACCTATTGGCTCCCCAAGACTCTCATCGTATAAAGAATCCCCTAGTGACCGTGCAGTTGCCTCAATGGGGCCCATTCCTTCCCCTCCTCCCATTAATAGCACAGCTGGACGGTCTTCATACATTCCAAATTCTCTCCTCAGTTCTTTCTACAGAATTCCAGGTTTGAAGTGAGCTAAGGGAAGTATATACCAATACTCACAAAAATACAACAAGAAGAAACAAATTGAATGACTTTAAACTATCTTGCAAATTGTAAGAAACTCAGTTGCCAATAGCAGGAGCACAGTCAGATCATCCGAACAATGATTAAGGAAAAAAATATAAGAAAAATACACTACTATTTCAAGACAAAGCCTAAGAGGGGTCAACACTAAAAGATTCTCTCTCCCTTATTATAACCGAACGTTTGTGTTCCTTATCATTATCAAGGGCCGAGGCCAATCACCCAGTTAAGCGTTAGCCCCACCCCTTTAGAAAAACTTCCAAATTAAACATAAAGAAACCAACTTATTGCTTTTTGAACAATAATTTCCCGCTGCAGAACAAAAACTATAAAGGCCTTACCCAAAAAACCAGATAATGCAATTTATGGTATTAAGAAAGATCATATGCTTCAGGTAAAATGACAAGTCACCTTTGGTCTAACTGGCCTAATAAAAGAACGCCGTACAGGAAGCCCAAAGACCTTAATTTGTGGGGTTGGAGACCAGCTTTCATTGCCCTTTTCGCTACATCTGTTGTCGGACAATAACATCTTGTTACAAGCTTATGGAACCTAAACACCAAGATATAAAGATCAAGATTCAAAAATAAATAGGATAAATTAAAATGTTCTACATGAAAAATTGAAACTAACCATGTAGGATGACACGTGCTGAGATCCGTGATTACCGTGGTAAAAACTATCTTCTGCAAAAGACCCTTTGCTCTCAATATCCGCAGAGGAACATGTTGCATCAGTGGATGTACACTAATAATTATGTCAGGCTGGAATTTCATCAATCCCTTAGCAACCTCTCTAAAAGAATAAGGCAATGAAGGATCAAGACAAGAATATATTAGCACACGACAAAAAAATATACTAAACAAGCATAGAAAATCTTAAGTATCTGTCAAAATGAAGAAGAATCAGTTACTTCCATCATTGCACTAAACAAAGAAACCCAGAAAAAGTCCTTGAAAAATTAATGAAGTTAAATCACAACTTCAAGTTGTCATGGCTATGCAGTGAGAGTTTTCTAAACTACAACTGCCATAAAAAAAAGTATGTTTTCATCAGTTGCCTAAAATTCACAGTTGAATGTAGCATAACCTTTGAAATAGGAAAGGAACTCAAACTCGTTAACAAAGAGGTAGATAGAGGATGAAAAGAATAAACCAAGTGAATCAAGTATTAAGCAATTGGTTGACAGTTATTTCATGAAAAGAAATGATGAATATTCAACTTATTTTGGGAAACACCGAAATGATCAAATATTACATAACCAACAAAACATGAATCATCGAAGTAAATTAACAAACATCTAAAGAAGACACAAACTCTCACCGAGCTATAAATGTTGAAGTTGCTGCAAAATTTGATTGATGAATCACTCGAGGTGCAGTTCCATAATACGTTATTTTCCATAAAGGCCCATGCTTCACCAAGAAATTATAGCTTCTAGGCAACTGGTTAAATGGCCAGGGTGTGTGGTCTGACCATAAATCAGTAACGAAAACCTGCAACACTCAATCTTTACATACAGGACATGATCAAGAAAAACATATCTAAACACCAATTCCCCACTTCAACTACCAAAATAATTCAAAAAACAACTTACCTTCCATGGGCGACCATATGCATATCAAACAAAAACCAATCAGAAAAAGTGAGCGTTCACAACACTATCAACATCAAGAACTGAGAACTGACCTGATAATCAACACCAAATTGCTCATTGAAAGCCGCCTTAATAGCCTCAGCAGACGCACGGTGACCGCCACCAGTATCGCTCATCAAAATCGAAACCCTTTTAGGACTCTCAGCCTCAACACCATTCAAAGGCAAACCCTCATCCACCAAAACTCCACCACACCCTTCATCTCTCAACCCATTATCACTACCACCATTACCATTGCTGCTACAATTATCATTACTTCCACCATCACCAGAGCCAACCCCAACTGAAGCGAACCCAATGGGGATTCTGTCGACATGAAACTGAATAGCCGGGTTGACTTCATTCCAAACCGTTCTAATTCCTAAGCTGCCCCTGCTACCCAAACTCAAAGCAGCAACCTTTCGCTTTCTCCGGCCAACAGGGTCATCGAGAAACAAAAAGCCTGACTTAAATGAAGAGTACCCATTAGAGCTTAAGCTCTGAAACGCAGAGTTGAAGGAAAACCGAACCAATTGAGCCACGGAATCAAGAACAGGACCAGAGTCTTGTGTGGTCAGAGTTGAGGCCTGATGCATGGTGGCTGCAGTAGAGTACTAGTAACGCAGCAGAAACGAGGTTGGGGTTGAAAAGCGTTGAAATTGATCAAACCATGGTGGTTTAATCACGTAAAAGCACTAGTGGGTTTTATCTGTATAGCAATAAAGACGAGAAATTTCATGAAAGAAGAGGAAGTGACAATGAGGTGTTTGCGAAAACAAGTAAGAGAGAGAGTGAAAAAGTTGGAGAGAAATTTATGGCCACAAAGAGTGGATGGAGAAGGACAGAGAAAGATCCGGAGAGATATTCTGGGAATTGAAATAAAAAGGGGTTTTCGATGGTTCTTTGGAGAGACCGACCACCACCACAACCTAATGAACTGTGAGTGAGTGATGAGGAATAGAGGGAAAGAATTGGTATTGGCCCGCTTTCGTTTTTTTCTTTGGTGGATTTAGTTTCGTTTTGGATTTTATTTCTTTTCAGCTTTCGTTTGTCCCATTTCCCAGCTCGAGCTTGGCATTTTCTTTCGAGGGAGTTATATTAGATGTATGTAATTTGTTGCATAAACACATTTGTTTATTTTTCGGAGTCAATCAACATCTCGATATCAGAGTATTAATGTTTTTTCTCATTGTTTGCTTATTACATATCGAAATGTACATTCATTATTTGAACCAGTGGTGGAGTGAGGAATCGAGGGGTGGTGTCGGACGACGATGCGGTGTCCGAATGGTGGCGGCTGGCGGCATCTTTTTGAAGCAGGGGACTATTCTTTTTGTCCAATTGTAGTGGCTGCTGCGTTTTGGAAGAAGGTGGTGGCTCCTGCGTTTTCGATAATCCCTTTATACTTTTTTTTTTTTAATCTGGCCTTAGCAAACAAACATGTCGTTTGTAGATGAATGACATATCGTTCGCTAGAAATTTTTATTTTTTTAAAAAATAAAATAAAATAACATCGTTTTACCTTAACTTAAAAAAATAGAAGTAAAATCGAGATTGGGCCTTCGGCGTAGGTGGGTCAGTGGAGGAAGGAGTAGGGGCACGTCGGACCTCTAGTGAGGTCGGCTGATTCCACCTCCCTCCGCCATTGATTTGAACATATTATACTTTAGAAAATGTAATATATGTCTATTTTTTCATATACAATTTGCTTTTACAATTTATTTTTATAGTATATTTTTGCAATTAGTCATTTTGATTCGTTTTGTATGCAATTAAGGTTGAGTTTAAAATCATACCACATGATTTTCAACGATAATTTAAATGTGTTACTCATTAGTCTTCACTTGATTTTGTCAATATGAATGTCATACAAATGCTATGAAAATATTATATAGTCGAAGCCTACCTAAACTCTATATGTTTCGGCAAAAAAAAATAAACTCTATATGTTTAAACATGTCAAAGAAACATAAATAATAGATCAGGTGTTGCATTACCTTTATTATGGATCTGCGGCATGTGGGAATTGTGATGTGCAACAAGCCCAAAAATTTGGACGGAGAAAAATATATTAATATAAGTTATTTATTTTTAAGCTCGACATCACATTCAACACTTAAGAGAAAAGTCGTGTTTCAAATCATTATCAATAAAAATATGAAACACTATACCAAAAACAATCATAAACCTTTTTAATTGGGGGTTAGCTAGGGGTACTATTTGTTGGGTAGAAGTAAATTGCAAATTATAATTTATGTTTAATAAGATGTATCGCTCTTTCTTTACTTTTTTATAATACAATTCACCGAATTTGGTTACTAAATTTATCCGAATTTGATTACTAAATTTATCTCAAACAAAAATCTTATTGTTGTAAATCAGATTTCTAAATAATTATCAAATTTGTCCTACCGTGATATTGAAAAACAAATGCAAACTAGTGAGCCCGGTCGATCCCACCGAAAGTTCGAAGTACCCTTCTCCCACCACTAATCCACCTCCGTCCTTA
>CAODLS011828384.1:0-19258 GCA_948243855.1 Flueggea neowawraea | reverse complement strand
CCGAATGATCTACATTTGTTAAAACATTTACTTACCCAATGGATGAAAAAACAAGTTTATTCAAACAAAGGCAAGAGTCGGCTAGAAAGGACGCCGAAAGATCCTTCGGGTACTCCAGGCGAGATGGATGATTATACGAGGACCCGCACGTTTGTACTACATGCATCATATGACAAATATAATGTACTTGTGTATCATATTACACAACATAATCGTTGAAGATGAATGTTACGCTGTGACAAACTGGATAGGAGAAGGAGACGACCATCAAGTGAATACATCACATGGAGGTCAATCCGACTTTGCAATGTATATCCAAAGGTTCACCGATATTCGTGATTGTGAGCAACATTATCGTCTCCGAGCGGATTTGATAGAGCATCTATGGAACATTCGTGAAGAATAATATCGAATTTTATTTTCATGTATTATTATTATTTTATTTTAAGAAATTATGAACTTTATTTTAATGTATTTTTTATTTTAATGTAATATTTTTATTTTAATGAATTATTTTTATTTGAATGAATACTTTTTATTTTAATAAATTTGGGATAAAAAATATTACATGAAGTAGTAGATAAAAGTTAAGGGATTAAAATAAAATTATATTTAGTAAAAAATTGAGTATGCGTTCTGCGAAATTTTTAAAATAATTCTTAAATTATAAATAAAAAACTTAAAAATTAAGAATTGAATACTTTAATAAAATAATAATAAAAATATTAAATAAATATTTTTTTAATGACTAATTTAGAGACTATAAATTACAAGCCGCCCAACTTTTCAGTTTTACCCACTTGCTTTGGTCACGTACGGCAATGCTGACACAAATAAATTAAACAAAACAGAGATTAATTGCTTTACTTACCAATAGAGCTTTACTTGCAGCGAGTGTGAGCGGCATTTTGTGGGAGTGATGCATTAATGAGTCATATTTTTGCATGCATGCCAAAATGAGAGCGGCCTTTTTCCATCAACTGTTTGGAACTTCATCAGCTGCCATATTTTAAATTTGATGCTGACACAAAATCCAGAAGCAAAAATTAAAGAGTATTGAAAAACTGCATTTTATGAACAAAAAAAACTGCATTTTTATGGAGGATGATTGTCACTCTTAGCCCAGAGCAAGACGGGATATTTAATGGACATAATGGACAAATGGCAACTTATAAGGTCGGACACTGTTTCAAATTATTGTATTAGCATAATTCTGATAACGTATTGAAATTGGATCTAATATCATTGCCATGGACTTATAAAGGTGATTTTTTTAGTGAAAAATGAGTTTCCTTACCATTGAAAAACCATTGCCTTAAGTTATAATTGATGTGGCCTTAGCTTGACAAATCATTGCCTTCTTAAATTTACAACCATTGCATCAAATCATGAATCGTTGCCTTTGCTTAAGGTGAAACCGTTGCCTTATGGCCTGAGGAGCGTTGCATTTGACAAAGGCTCTGTTTGATGTTGTGGTCTGCAAAAGTGCTATTAGCAAATAACAATTGGCAAACGTGTTGTGTAAAGTGCTTTTTATGAGTGTAAAAAACTATTTGGCTAAAAGTGTAATAGTGGGTGGTTTAAAAATGTGGTGAATAGTTTTAATTTTTTTGCGGTGAGGAAAAATAATAAATCTTAATTTTTCTAAAACTAAGTTTTAGTGGGATATTACGATTGTACATAGCAATTTTTAAATCATCACCAAACACTTAAAAATTACAATTGACTTCAAAACATATTTTTTGAGTTAAAAACTGCAATTGACTTCAAAACATATTTTTGCAATATCAACAAAGTTTTAATCTCAGTGGCAAATAGACACAAAAACTGAAATCATTGCTTTTGTTTTCTTGAAGGGCACAACTTTTATTGACCATGGCCTTAGGTCATAATAAGCATTACCTTAGATATCTAAGGCCATGCGAGCGTCTGCAACGGCGGAAAATTGTTGCCTGTGTGAAAAGGCAACAATTCTTCGGCTTTAGGCAACACTTTGAGCGTTGCCTTAGGCCTTTTTATGGTCTATTGTCTGAAAGGTACCATGTAAGGGAGAATTGTCACTTTAATTATAAATCTATAAGACCATCTAAATCTAGGTAATGTGAGATTCTTGATAGTTTGTCTATTAATAATCAATTATAAATTTGTAAATAACCTAAATTGTGGATTAGTTATGAGCAAATTGGGCAGTTTCTGCGATTTTGCAATTAAACCTTAAGCTCCACTAAATACTATTCAACTATCCATCCACAGATAATGTCTAATTATCTAAGACTTAATGTCCAGCTTTGTTGTTTTATATACCAAAATTACCACTTTGTGACACTCCATCGCCCTTATACTATATAACCCAAATTTGACATTGCCTAGTATCTAAAATTAAGTCAATAGAGATGTAATGCTTGATAATTCATCATATGTGAACTCAAATGAGAATAAATGAAAGTAATGGTACTGATGAAGATTTTTTGCATGGTGATTGAGAACCTAGCTATCAAAGAGATAACTTTTGACGTTATTAAATGTTAACTTACCTATTAGGGTAAGTGACATGTTGTACATTTAGCGCACATGTATTTAGAATACATGCACGAGTTCACATCTTATGTTTAGGGGATAACCTCTGAAAAGTGGTGACTTTAGTGAAATGTATATGTGACCTTGTTATGCTATGGTGTATGTGGTGTATTATTAATAATTTACAAAATTGATTTCTTATTAGTATGCACCTATTTATCATATATGCTGTTTTATGTATATAAGACATTTTTTTTATATATGAGAGGATTTCTCGAGGTCCTTCCCTTGTATCTATCTTTATTGAGTTTCTGTCATCTTATTTTGTTATAATAGGTTTTTGAGATCTTTGTGTCTTAATAACAACGACTTCTTGTTGCTAAGAGTTTCATCCTATTTAGTGAGTATTGTGTAATCATGAGCAACATCTACACTTAGTACCTATTTTGTGTTGGACCGAGAGTGTTCAACATTAAAATCCCTCTAAGTTTTCATGATTGACAAAATTTCAAAGAAATTGTAGATTATACACCAAACCCTATGTTACATACTTAATCTAGGAATGCTCATAATATAGTGCATGTAATCCTACAATCTAGATATTTCCAAAATATTATGCTTGCAACTTAAGGCTTCTTCACATAACGTAGAGATTAGTTTAAGCATGGAACGCCATAAGAAGAGTAAATTTTTCTACGTGTTCGGTTACCCACATCAAGAAGAAGTTTCGCATGCAAGGGAAGGATTTATGTACGCAACAATAACTTGCATTTGTAATACATGCTGAAGAAAAATGAGGATACTAATGGATTAAAATAGTGCCAAAATAGCGTATGTAACAAGGACTTAATGTACATGATGGCCATATGTTAAGCACAGAACCATGTGGACTACACATGTAATTTTTCGACAAGGGATATACAGTGGGATACACGATCATGAGACTCAGACGTGTATATGGTTTGTAACCACAGAAGATTTCAATTACACACAAAAGACATATTTTCTTGTGTTAGAATAATTCCTATGCATGGAAGACCCTATCACTCAACTAGTGCGAAAAAGAAGATCTCCTCGGATTTGAAGTGCTTTGAAGGCTTATGCGTGTAACATGGAATGTTACACACATAATACATAATGGCACAAAGTTTGGGATTCATCAAACTAACAAGATAACATTCGAATCAATGGAATATCTGAAGAATTTTAGACTAAACGATCATGACATTAAATGCCTATGCACAAAAAAATTGGCTATGCATGTAAGCTAAGGCCGAAAACTTGTCAATGCTACTGGAATCAAAATGAACAAAAGTAGCATACGTAAACATAGTGCAATGCATAAAAAGTTGGCAATTGCGGAGAACCTATATATGTAGGCTTGTTGCCAGTTCTGGTTCCAATTTGGTTTCGGTTTGACCAGTTTGGTTGATTTAGTCAGTGGTTTTTGTTCCTACGGTTTGGCCTGGTTCTTGGTCAGTTTCCGTTCGGTTCTAGGTTAGACCGGTTTTGATCGGTTCAACTGCAGGTTCTGTTTCGGTTCGGTTCCCTCTTTTTTTTCAAAAAAATTGTTTTTAATCCGTTATTTTATCCCGTTAATTTTTTCCGGTTTTTAAATTTTTTATTTTCAATAATTAATTATAGTACCGCTAATACATTATATTCCAAAGATTTTTTAATAATTTCCAAATAAATTAACTATTCTACTTCAAATGAAATTTTATATATGTGTCAAGTGTACCTCACAGCGCAGTAATTTCATTTGAAAGACGAAATATTTAATTTCTTCAATTTTCTCGCCTTCGTTAAATGCACCCGTTATGTTTAATGCTTGTTCTAAAAACTCACGTGAAGTGGGTTTATAAACATAACTAAAAAATTTAGTGGTATCATTAAAACATTGTAAAATTTGCATAATTTTTTCACAAATATTCCAAGTGATAGGTAAAAGATTACTACTTGGAATATATTGAGAGGCAAAAGAACATAATAAATTTTTATAATTAATAGATTGAGAAAGTAATTTGAAAGTCGAATTCCAATGGGTACAAACATATTTTACAAAAAGTTTTGGTTGTTTACCATTTTGAATACAAAAATTCGTCCACTCTCGTTGGGTCCTAGGGCGAACCTACATATAAGAAAGAACATCTTTAATTGGTTGAATATAAACATTCATTACTTGTAAACCATCTTGAACACATAAATTTAAAATATGGCAAATACATCGTTTATGAAAAAATTGTCTACCAAAATTTGGTAAACAAATATTTTTTAAATCGTTAACACAAGCATCATTAGCAGATGCATTATCAAATGAAATTGAAAAAATTCTATTAACCAACCTATATTCTTCTAAAATTGTATGAATTAATCTACAAATATTTAATGCGGAATGAGATTCATCAAAACATCTATATGCTAAAACTATTTTTTGCAAAATAAAGTTATCATCAATCCAATGACATGTAATGCTCATATATGAATATGTCAAAGTATGATCACTCTAAATATCAGAACAAATAGAAATATGTATATCATTTGATTGAAAATAATTTATTATTTCCTTTTTTTGGTTTTTATACAATTTAAGCAAATTTTTTCTAACTAAATGTCTACTAATTGGTTTATAAGCAGGTTGGCAATATTTTTTAACCCATTTATTAAATCCTAATTTTTCAGCAAAACTAAATGATAAATGATCAACAACAACCATTTCGGCAAAACACATATTAGATTCATCATGATTATAACGGAATAAACTATGTTGAGGGGAAGAAGAAGCAAACTCAGTTAGTTGTATTTGTCTTTTTGTCATTTCCACTTTTTCTGGATGCTTGACTATTATATGTTTTTCAAATGTTCCATAACCCCCCTCCATGTTTGAACAAGTACTCATTCAGACAATAATTACAACAAACTTTAAATATTTTATCACCAATACGAATTTTCTTAAAATAAATTTTAAAAATATAGAAACTAGGAACTCTTCCTCCCGCTCCCCCTCATCTCCTTGGGTGAGAATTGGTTGAGTTTGACTATCTTGAGTTCTAATATTTTGGACTTCAACATTTTCAAAATTTTGATTTTCACTAAAATTTTCCATTACTCTAAAATAAATATGAAAATATTAATTAAATGCAATGAAATAATAAAATAACTAAATTAAACTATAGCAAAAAAGTAGAAAGAATTTGAAAAATATAATTACAAAAAACAACTTTAAGAAATATAGAAAACATAATTGCAATAATAAAATATATAAATAATTAATAAAAGTAATTTAAAGCAAAATAAAATTTTGAGAGAGTGAGAGTGTAGAAGAGATTGAGATTGAGAGAGAAGAAATTGTGTAAAATTGTTATGAATGAGGTGAGAGTATTTATAGAATTAAAGAAAAAAATAAAAAAAAAAAAGAAATGAGAATTGGAACCACCGGTTCCAACAGTCAAATTGTTTTGGTTTGACTGTTGGAACCGCCGGTTCCAATGGTCGGGTAACCGTTCAAACCGTCGGTTCATACCGGTTTTAAACCGGCGATTTGATAGTTTTTAAAAGGATCGAACCAGAACCTAAACTGTAACCCTTAATTTTGATCGGTCTATTCCAATTTTAATTTGATTTTAATTTTGACCGATTTAATTCCTATTCGGTTCACCAGTTCTAATTTAACTTTTACACCTCTATATATATGTACGAAGATGAGTATGTACGAAACTTGAGAATTTTAGAGGGAGTTGTGCACACTAACAAAAAGCTACACTCGTAACTTGCACTTATCAAAAGCATTAAATGCGGGAATATTTGTATCCCAATGGCTAGTACATTCCCATAATGGCTCTAATTTGTTAAGATGCTATAAATACATGCTTAGAGGCTCTGAAAACATCTCTACAACGTCTTAACACTTATTGCTCGCAACTATCAAGCTTCAAAACATCCAGTTCTCTCTTTTAGGTAGATTTAAGTTTATTGTTCTTCAACTACCATATTTATTACTTGTATCACATTGTGCAAATTAGTTTGGTGAGTGAATTTATCATGTTCTTAGAGTTTTTGTGAGATTAGAGATCAAGAGTAAATCTTAGATTTTGTTTTATAATTAAACTGGAATTAAATAAATTGTAAAATTCTCACTTATCTTAAAAGTAATGTTGTAAGAAGAATATTTTCCAAAAGGTTCGGTGATAGTGAAAACCAAGTAAAAGGCTTGAAGAATAAATATAAGCCCAAATTGTAGCCAATCCATTATAAATTGTGGTGTTCTTGATTGTCTTGTTTCATCTATATGTCTATACTTGTGTTCTCGGGTTAAGAAGCATAAAAAGAGTTTAAAGTCTCACACCATACTATTGAATCTCCCTTTTAATGTGGTAATTGGTTCAACATTTTGTTTATTTTACTTATGAATTGGTAAATGCTCGTGAATGGTATTTGTATTTTTATAAATTGATAAAAGTTTAATGATTGTGTAACGGATGGACTAATTTGCTATAATTACCTGATCCTTTCTTTTTTGATAACACCTGTTTTTCCTTGATATATTATTCGTAAATGCTTTAATTCCTTGATATATCTTGTTTCTTCTAGAACACAACTAATCTAAAAATTGACTACTAAATTTTCAAAAGTTAGTAAAATCAGAGAATCTATATTATAGAAGTATATTGCATATTGATTAATTAAATAAATTATACAACCAAAAGAAAGAAAAGGCGATACACATTTTTCAAATTATAGCATATGTTAAATATTCACGTTGTCTTTTTGACTAAGAAATATTCATTTTGTTTTTTTTGACAACAAAATATTTTGGGTGTGTTATGTACACTAATTAGAAATATTCACATTGTTGGGTTGGCATCCCCTTGACCGATTCTATGAGATATATGTCCAACGGTTAATAATGACAAACGATGATGCCAAAAGGGGTCAAAGAAGCAAACACCCAAAAGGATTCTATTTATAAATATGCAAGAGAACTAAAAGAAAGGCTTAGAACAACGAGCTAGTCGAGTCACTTTGCATATAAACAAAACAAATGAAACAAATGAAAAGAAAACAAAATAGAACAAATTTTATACAAGAGTAATCAGATTCTTTTTATCCCTTCTCATTGCCTTGCTGCCATCTTTTTAATTATTTATAGTGTTCTTTTTTTTTTCTTTTGGCGCAAGAATTATTTATAGTGCTTCTTGTATATGTTATGTGTCTTTCTAATAATTTTGTAGCTTCTTTAGTAGCTGGCCTTGAATTGTGCTAATGCTACTTCATTTAACGTTACGTGCGATTTAATTAGTTCTTCTCTTCAAGGGATTAAATATTTTTTCTTGAGAAAAGAGGACATTTTCCCCCTTTTTTGCTGTTTAGTTACTATTGAGAAAATAGTCAAGAATTAAGTTCTAAACAATTGGAAAATAGGGTTTCCTTAAAACTCATTTTTCTGGCAAATGGTTTCTCGTTCAGATAAGTTTAAATTCGAATATTGTTCGTTAATCAACTCGGTTTGATTTCAGTTGTATTACTTCTTATATTGTTTGTATTGTCCATCAATGCAAAGTATACTCCTTTCTGTTGTTTATTAGAGCAGCTATAAATTTTAAACCTAAAAATATATTAAGCAAATATTTTTTAAAAAAAATAGGCAACTATTCTTGATTTTAGCATGTTAACTTTTGAAATAATTTCATGTAGGCAATAGAGATAATGTTTTAAAATCCTTATAGTTGTGAAAATTATTTTTCCTTTTGTGAACCAAACAGTTGAAAATATTTTCCACTATATTTTTATTATATTCGTCAAAATTCAAAACAATTCACCCTAAAATTGCTAAAATGTCCTATGGAGATATGAATATTACTGCGCTGTGTGAGATACACTTGACACAGAAGCATGTGGGTATAGCACTGTGAGTTTTATGAGCACAATAGTGCGTATTATTACCTTTTATATTAATCACCAATTCACCTTAATACCTACCCACATTTTAATAATCCAATTAATGCCTTAATTACTGAGGGTTTTAGCAGCAGAAAGATTTAAATTAACAACTCACGAAAAAAGATAAAGGTAATCGTTATTCGATAGATCTGTCTCAGACTATTCAGACAGACTCTCCTGCACAAAACCCATCATAACAAACCTACACATAATTATTATTAACAATAATATGGTTGTAAATGATGATTAAGCAATTAAGATTAGTCCAGTAGAGTCATTAAGGATAAGACGTGTTTACGTAGCAGATTAATACTCTCCATAGCATAAAAATGCTCCACTATTCTTTTTGTCACTTTTTTAAATAAACTTTAATTTTTATTCTACTTTCCTTTTTTTCTCATTTATGGATGAAGATTTTTTATATTCATCAGTAAAAATATAAAAATAAAAATAATATCTCATTTATTATTTTCTTAATTTTGTTTAAAAAAATGATAATTTTTATGGAACGGATAAATTATTAAATTAATCTAGTTTCGTAGGCTAAAAAATGGGCTTAAACGAAGGAGATAGGCAACAAAAATCAAAGCAAAGTTTTTTTTTTCTTTTGACTTGACTTAACAGAGAATCAGGAGTAGCTAGGGCATCTTTGTTGTTTGTTGTGATTAATTATGGTGAACAGAAATCACAATCTCATGGAAGATTTTCTGTGGTAAATCAAGAAACCATGCAGAACCCAACTGGAAGGAAGACGTGATTACAATTTCTTTGCATAAAAATTTGTGTTTCAGTGACGGTATGTTTCCATTTTTGACAAGTGTGAGTGGGCCTAACTGGTCAAACAATGGTCCACTCATATACCTTCCATCTCTGTCTTCATTTATTTGTATGCCTTTTGTTTTCGCTAATATGTTTGGCAATTTATGTTTAAAAAAAAAGTTTGGCAATTTGCTTTGTAATACATTTTCTTTTAGTTAAATCATCCGATATATCGAGTAAAGTGGATATCCAACTTAAAATTTTAAAGTCTGGGTTCAAAATTCACATTAGTTGGGATAGATTAGGAAATACTTCTAATAAGGCTCCTATATTCCAAAAAAATATTCAATATATTTTTACAATATTAGTAGCATTTCGTTTTCGTAAATTAGGTGATAAATAGCAGATATAAATTATAAATTAGTATATTTAATAAGCTACATAATGAAAAAATAGAGAGATTATAATATCTTTTGAAAATCACAAATATATTATAATAGTAATATACAAAACCAAACATGTATGCCTAGATAATTTGAATTTTAATAGGATGGGATTGTTTTGGAGGTCAAAAGACTTTTTTAATTGAATTTTAAAGTTTCTCTAAATGTGAAATTCAAACTCAAAATCATTAATTATAAAAGAGTTTGAATGTGGTAGTTTTATTGCATATTATATGTTTATACATATTTAATTGGTTTGCATATTATATGTCTATACATTGATGAACTTATCAAAAAAAAAATCTAAACATAGATGATACATTTGTTTAGTTATTCTCTAATGCTCTTTTTAATGGTAAATGTTTTCTTTTGTTTGTACATTTTTACATTGATTTTCACTGTTAATATTTATATCTTTCAATAATTTTTGAGTTAGAAATAATTTCAATACTGTTTTATTTTATATATAATTGACATATTTATTATGTACTTGAAGGTAATTGTTATTTTGTAATTTTAAAAATATTTTTCAGTAAATTATAATTTTTATTGTACAATTTAATTTTTTTATAAGGATGTACAATATCCTTAATTTATTTATTAATTTTACAGTCAATTTTTTCTATTTTTTATGTAATCAATCAAAACCAAATATTCATATATGTTTATTTTAGTAGACATTCAGTAATTAAGAACACTTACAATACTCTCTTTAAAAGTCTAAAATTCTTTAAATATAAAAAGTAAACTTAAAAAAAAGTACTCTAATGGACTCTTTATATTCTAAATATAAAGTAAAAAATGAATATAACTAGTTACTTCTAAAGAACTAAGTTTCACTTTTTATTTTCTTTATTATTAATATAACTCAAATTTTAATATAATTTAAAACTTCTTATTGGTCAAATATATATTTATATATAATTTTTAAATTACTTTACAAATAAAATATTAAAATTTAAAGAGTATCATTAGAGATAATTTTTATTTTCACTTTTTAAAATTTAAGATACTCTTTATATATATATATATATATATATAAAATGTCCTTTAAAATAAAATGCACCATTGAAGATGCTCTAAAGAACTATATCTATCATAAATTCACTTCTAAATATCGAATTTTCAATCAACAAACCCGACACAAATCTTAATTAAAATTAAACATTAGTACAACCATAAATAGACTTGTCAGTGTTTTTTAATGTAATTACCTAATTCATACATCAATTTGTAATTTATACTAAAAATAAACTCGAAATGATTTGTTTTCCTCTTTTTCACCATATTTTTTTCTACATTTTTTTTTGTTTTTCACTCAAGTGGCAATTGCTTGCTACTTTACAAAGGCTTGTTGTCCACAAGTAATGTATAAGGCTGCTTGTAACCCAGAGTCCGTGAAGTCATTTTGTGGGACGTCTGTTCAGTGTTTTTATTGTTATTTTATTAAAGTCGTCAGTTCATAACCCCTCAGCTTTTTCATCAGTAACCTAGAGTCTCAGTAAGAGTCCTGTGGGACGCCTACTCAGCTTTCCACTAAACACAATTTAATTTTAATCCTCCAACTTTTATCTACTATTTCATTTAATACTTTTTACCCCAAATTCATTAAATATAAATAATTACATTAAAATAAAAATAATATTGTATTAGAAAATAAATTCATTATAAAAATAAAAAAATAATATTACAATAATATTAAAAATAATACAAGGTATTAATTTGATACTTTATAAATTTAAATTTCAATAAACTATTATCAAACCAAAAATAACAAATAAAAGCTACCAATCCATTTAAAACAAATAATTCCAGTTAAAAATTAAAAATAATTTTAAAAATTAATCTATTTATTAATAACTAACATCTTATTTATTGAATTAAATAAGAAAGAGGGACAAAAAATAATTTTAAATAACAAAAATTAAGATAATAAAATAATCCAAAGTGGAAGGATGGATAAAAAAATATCATAATTTTAATAACAATGACTAAAAAATTATTTGTAACAAATATTAAAAACAATTTAACTATTATTTTCTTGGGTGTTGAGACCAGTATACTTCCTAGCCCGTCCCCTAGCAGACCGAAACGCGGTAACGAGTCCCGGTCTAGGGGCTAAGAACACTAACTCTATTCGTAGCTCTGTTACAAGCAGCCTAAGTTGAATCTGAGAAACACGTAAATCTATGGCATTCAATTGAATAGATGAGGAGTGAATTATGTACTTTAACATGAATATTGAATGCAAATATTCATCAATCCTAAATAGAAAATGGTATGCCTCCCACTCGGGTTCGAGATACACCCGTCTCCCCAATTGGCCTCGGATATCTCCGCTCCAATAGGCTAAAACCAGCTCCTAGCGGGTGTCGTAGTGAGTCTCCCTCAGTCACCACCGAGCAAAGCAACATTCCACGACAGAGAGTATTTATCTGCATGGTCGCGCCTAGCAGGAGTACACCACTACCAATAGCCCCGACTCCCTTTTTTGCTGACAAAAAAAAAGAAAGAAAATGGTATGCATATGTTCAACAGACGGATATTTTGGTTCGGAGATCTCAACTATAGATTATACTCGGAAGACAATCTAGCCAGGCATTTGATAAAGAAGCAAGATTGGAAAGCATTGCAGGAGTTTGATTAGCTTCGAAGAGAGCTACATGAAGGTGGAGTATTCCAAGGTTGGAAAGAGGTAAACATAGAATTCGCACCGACATACAAGTATTCCTCATCAAATTGCAATCGGTACTCTGGTGGCACGCCTAGCAGATTAGGAGAAAAGCAAAGAACTCCGGCATGGTATAATCAATGAACAAATTTCGTATATGCCAAAATACTCCTAAAATTACTAAAAGTAAAGCATAAATCTGTTGGCAGGTGTGATAGAATTCTATGGTATGGAAAAGGAGTAAAGCAACTCTCATATTTTCGGAGCGAAAGCAAATTCTCAGACCATCGGCCTCTTTCTGATCTATTTTCGATACCAGTTGAAGTGGTCAAACCAGCTAATCCCAGAATTTTCAGAATGCACACCCTTCTTCCCAATCTTTCCGAGAAATTAGTAAGTATATACAGCATGATTATACTAGTATCTCTAGCAGTATATCCATCAACATCGGTAAAAGAATTTGTCATATGTACTAATAGATGCTAGTTACTTCAGGAGGCAAGGGACACTAATGAAGAGGTCAAATCAACATTAAAATCACAGATTGTAAGGGATTTAGAAGCATCACCGGAAAATGTAGAAAACTTGTAGCTAAAATAGACGATAGATGTTCTGCTGGGGATTTTGGCCGTCAGTATTCCCGAATCCCGACGGGTTGCTGTCTGAAGATGCAGCATTTCCACAGGTTTTCTGTTCAACACATTGATTTGACATCTGAAGATGCAATCTTATAGAAAGATAGATGAATAGTAAATTTGATTGAATTAATGTAATCAGCATTTGTTTATAACTGGATTAATTTCATATTGAAGAATATAACCGCCTCTTTCTCTCATGTTTATCTATATTTGTGTTTTTCTTATAATTTAAACAATAAATAAAAAATTAAAAAAAAATATGTAAGCCGGTTATGGAAGTCTACAAATAAAGTGTGCATCTGATGAGTGAGGTTTGAGGCGAGGCGAGCCGAGGTGTGGGGTGGGTCATGTTTGGTCCATCTTACTTTGTAAAATTATATAATTGGTCCTTGTGATAAAAGTTATATTTTAGTCCGACACACCAAAATACTGTGACAGTGACATCAGAGCACCACCACCACCCAAAAATGTTCAACATTTCAGGCCAAAAAAAATATATTATTTGTCACTCTCAGTCCAGAGTAAAAAGAGAAAAGCACCTGTCAACAAAGAAACCAATTACAGTTCATCCGTCTCAATTCTTTGAATTGAAACGGTTTTTAGTTAGCTTTTGATGTAAAATTCAGTTCAAAGTAACACTTCAGTCTTTCCTTCTGAGTTCCTCTTAAAGAAAGCAAGGCCTGACTTTCCAGTGCAACTGTAGTCACACTACTGAATATACTTATTTCACACACTAATTGCATGACATGGCTCAATTAGTTAACTGTAGTAAATGCAGAAATGAACAATCCGGTTACTCACCACAGATCAATTTGTATCAGTTGGCTGAAGCAGATGACCCAGCACCTCCACATTATCGGTGTGACAACTTGGACAGACACATCTTTTCTGCAATTCCTCACCAATGGAAGCACAAAACTGTTCCAATTCAGAAGCCTGCTTGTTTCTGGTCAAGGAGAAACGATAGAGAAATACATGGCAGTAATCATCAAGGGTTGTGCAACATTACAACTCGGCACTCATAATAATTGGTCATAACAATTATATGAGTCAATCAACCTTCACTACTACCCTCCCTGCCAATAGGAACTACTAGCACTCAATTAAAGGATATCTAGTTAAATCTTGCAATGCTTTTGTTTCTTTCATTATTATCTCCACTAGAGAAATCTTCCTCTGAATGTCAATGTACTCCTGCTGGACCTACAGGGATGCAGATCAGTCAAATATATTAGCATGTTATCCGACGAGAACTTCAGCAGAATCTCGAAGAGCACCGCATTAGCCAATTTCTAATTACCTGCTTTTGAATGTCCAACTCTGCCATATATTCCTGTTCCTCTTTCGCTGTTTGAGAAACCACATGGGATAGCATGTCCTCATGAACGCTTAAATCAACTTCATTAACCACCTTCTTTCCAACTCTGTTGTCATTTTCTGAAATAAGAATTCAACATATCTCGAATTTTAGAAACGAAATACAGGAATAAGAAACATTCAGTCAAGAAGGAATTATATAGAAAACAGAAATAAAGGATTATACAGAGACCAAAGTCAATTGACCAAAAAATTACTGAAAAATCATTGGCACATTTCCTAAACGATTTTAAATTTGTGATAGTCCATTGCCATAATTAAAAACAAAAAGGTTGATTCTATAAATGCAATTTCCAGTATGTAAATTTTAGTTTGGATTTGACTTGAGAGTGAGTTTTGATCTTTTATAGAAATGATAAACATTTCTAAGAACGGAGAAATGAATTAATTAAGTGGAAAAAATACAAAACAGTAAAATATTATGCAGCATTTCTTACTCATGCCCGGAGCAAATAAAATGATCAAAATGTAAAATCCATGACAAATTTTTAACTGTAAAGCAAAAACACAGAGACTCAATAACTACGAAGCTAGGTCAATTATATGCAGACCTGCAGCAGCTTTGATGCTGTTCTCTTTATGTAGTTTGTGTGATGTAGTCTCCTGAAATCTCCTATGGTAACAAGCAAATTGAAAACTGATTATCTTAATCTAGTGATACTCAAATGCACATTCAACTCTAAAATTATACCCGCAAGATTAATCACTTACATCAGTAAAATGCAATACCATTCAACCGCCCAACACAACAGCATAGCTCTTAAATATCAAGTAGCCACAAGTACAAAAGTGGTAGAAAAAGATAACAAGCATTAGATGTGCTATTGTTTAACGTTTTAGGACTTTTGTAAAGGATTGTGTAAAGAAGGGTATATTTCAAGTGATGTGTACAGGCAATTGATATTAAGGCATTAGCAGGAAAAATATTGTGAGAAAGTTTAAGAATACATTTTCCAATCAATTAGCAAGATACATTCATCAAATGCAAATAAACAAGCTCCATTAAGTGACCTGCATACCTCATAGACACCAGCAATATCGATTCTATCAAGTACTCATGAATTCAGAACCGTAACCGAAAAGAATCTACTTGCATCACATGAACTCAAACCTTATCTTATTGTTGAGCTCAAACAACATGCTTATGAACTTATCTCTGCATACGCAAGTATAATTAAACAAAGCTCTGCGTTAATACTACTCTTAAAATCGCAATGAAACAACTAATATTAACAAAGACAACAATACTTACCGCGTAGTGCCTTCTTCACTCTTCAAACAATCAACACACAATTCAATTACCAAGAAAAAATTAGAATCATGAACTAACAGGAAACCAAAATCAATTGTTCTCATCACCATTATAATCACCTTAAGAGCATCCACGTCAGATCCAACGGACGATATCTTATCTTGAACCAAAGAAATTCTGGCCTGCAAATAAACAATTCACATATTCAATCAAAACCTCATAGAAGAAAAGAAAACTAAAGGAATTGATCATATATGATAATATGTAAGTGGCGGACTTGAAGAGCTCGAATCGAAGCATCAAGCAAATTCAATTTGACTTCGTAGCCTTTGACTGCCTGCTCAATAACTTCTTTCACACGCTTCGTCTCTTCGAGCTCCACATTCGCTGATTCCAACTCTGATTGAAGCTCTTCGTATCGCTTTTTTAAACTGATCACTCTTCTCTCTGTTGTACATCTCAAACCACAAAAATTGTTTAGCTAAATTCTGTTTGTTTTCCGGGAAAAAAAATGGAGAATGACGTGAAGTAATTGTGATTATTTCTCGAGAAAAAAAATTAAAATGAATGTAGAGATACCTCCCTGTGATTTCTCAGAAGCGAAGTCGCGAATTAGGGTTAGGAGTTGCTTCTGTGGATCTGTTGTTCCCGCCATGGCTTCGAACTGCTCTTTTTCACGCTTCTCAAAAATATGTTTGGTTGGCTTAGTTAGTACTAGTGTAACACCCAGACGTTACCCTGAAATTTATTAATATATTTTTATTTAAATTATTTCATAAGCATTTAAATAAATTTTAATGTATTTTTTATGTAATAATTTAAATTTACATTATATTATTTTTTTTTTTAAAAAAAGGTTTTAATCTATTCTCGCAACGAGAATAGCCTCTCCTTATAAATCTATACGCAGAACTAAAACAATAGCTAAATTCATATAAGTATCTTGGTAAAATAATTTTGGTATCGACTATATAGGTCTTATCATCTTCCTTGGTATTATTCGTACCTTTGGAAACTTTATTTCTGTGAAAGATATAAAGAAGCTAACATGAAACCATTAAAAATAAAAATCTTAATATTGGTTGTTCATAGGACGAACAAATGCAAATCTTAATGCTGACTGGCAGAGATGATCATACCTACCTTATTGTCAGAGGAGAGAAAACATAAACCTAAAAATGTTAGTGCATGAACCTACCAAATCCTCATTATCCTAACTTTAATCCTTCCCTCCAAATTTCCTTGGTTGGATTAACGTCACCTTAAATGATCATACCTTCTTCCCATTGTTACTCACAGAGAGTTCAAGTTACTTCTTGTATTCCGGAGAAGGAAAAAAAAAAGGAAAAAAGCATTTTACAAACACTAAAAATAAATAAAATATATATGCTTTCAAAATCAACTGTCCTTTTAATGCACAGTTGCATAATCAATAATAAGTCAAAGAAAGTCTAAGAAAATTGCAATATTCTTGATTAATACCAAAAACAATTTAACTTCACTCTTCATATTCGCTTCGTTAAAACTATCGTGTTAAACTCCCATTGTGACACATACCTAAATTATAAGAGATTTGAGTACAGAAACCTGCATCATTTTTCATGATAAACCTCAGCAGAAACACATAGATATGAAGATTTCAACAGCTAGTCACCGACAAAAAATCCAAAAGAATTTAAACTTTGAAGCATCTGGGGAAATGCCTTTTAGCTTTGATGAACATGCTTTAGGCCAAACAAAAGCAATCCATTACCAAATAATCAATAATGATGTAGACAATAAAGTATCAAATCCCGAAATTAACAACATAGTATGTGGCTGTAACATTCAAAAGATTAAAAAAAAAAACAACCTACAAAACCAAAACTAAGGAATCTAAGACAAAGCTTAACTGGATTCGACTTTAAAAAAACCCTCACCAATAATGAAAAATAACGACAATGAAAACTGTCTTACCTTCACTGACGCACCAAAAAAACTTGACTTACCTTTTCTAAATGAAATGTGATAACTAAATTGAAAGCAGAATTAACATATGAAATCAAAATAAAGCTAAGCTTAAGGGAAAGGGGTTCGCACAAACACAGAAATTTGGCTATATTTTTATCATTCAAGCAGAAAGACCAACTACCAGGAGCAAAGTTAAGTGCAGAAAGACAACATAATTGAATCAGTAAAGAAAAATAGCAGAAAGCATAGTGTTTGGAGAATTTTTAGGCATCCACGTTGGCTTGAACAAATAGTGAAGCTGTACGCATGTCTGAGTTTTGTTAACCGTTTGACTTACTTCTAGAAACTCACACAAATCAGTTGACTGCAATTTGACTGCAACTTCCATAACTAACATAAGAAATTAAGCAAAGATTATAGCAAACATAAGTTGATAATGAAAAAAAATTATAACATTCCATTATACCCTTGAAATTCACAGAAAGCAAAAATCAAACAAACATTGCACATGCACCCAGGCAACCTGAGAGTAAAAGTTTAAACTAAAACTTTGGCCCTTGATTCTTGAGGAAAGAATTTTCTATATACAAAATAAAATAAATAATGGCAAATGAAAATTATTAAGTAACAACAACAAAAGCCGTGTTAAAGAACAAAAAAATGCAGAACAGATAGAGCGAGAAGAGCTTGCCTAGTAAGAAAAGGCCCGGTAGTTGAAGAAGATAAGGGAGTGCCAATTGATCTGACAACAACAAACACAGATTAAAGAACATAATTTTTTTTAACAAAAGGATATATTTTAAGTATCAAATGGTGTTGTATAATCTCAAACAATAAGCTTGTGGAAGATGGAATTAGAGGAATACCACTAAAGAATGTACTGAATATAGAATTCGTGGTTGTAACTGGTATCCTGAAAAAATTGGAAGTATTAGCAAGAACAGAACCAAAAAGCCATTTTCTGCCACTAAAATGACAGAACAAAAATTGAGTAGAAAACATGCCTCGTGTGTAGCAAGTGTAGATGTTATGAAGAGAGGGATTACTTTATACAGTTATTTTGCAAATATGCGTCAAAATAAAGATGGCTAAACATCTGTTTTTAAAATAGATTGGATTAGGATTTGGAATAACTGAAACGTTGTAGTTGAAGACATCCAGCAGTGTATATCTACGAAAGTAGATGAAGCTTTGAATTTAAAATCCAAAAATTGGATAAATATCTGATTTGTTTTTTAAAAAATATATCAACATCGGAAATTGATCATTTTATCACATCAATTTTTAGCATCTGAAATTGATCATTTGATCACATCATTTTCAAACAAACAACACTAAACAAAACATAATTTTTTTATGACTGAACATCACAATGTACTTACTACAGAAGAAGCATTGAATCGGAAATTAAACTAATGGAAAATTAAACTGAAAAATAAAATTAATTTGATGCCTTTTGCGAAAACAAAATGGAAAATTTTAATTAACTATACATTTTGATTTTTATTCATACCTTCAATTCATTTCTCACCAAGAAATTTCTCATCCATATCACAAAACAATGTCTATGGGAAGCTACATGGACCTCAACATCCAAGGAAGAACCAAAAATGGCGATGGCAATTGCCTATTTTGACTCTCTCGGCTCTGAGCACCTGAATGAAGTTGATTACAAACTCAAACAACACAAACAAAAAGGAATTCCAAGTTC
>CAODLS011828182.1:0-10739 GCA_948243855.1 Flueggea neowawraea | reverse complement strand
TTGGTGAATGAAATAGTTAAGATTATCTCGAACGACAGCATCAGTGTCCACAAGATCAAACTCAGAAACTTGAGTGCTTTCTGACATACTATTGGAAGAGGTCCAGCACAAGATTTTGGAAATTGACAGAGGAAATACCTTAGTCCAAACATTTTGACAAAACTCATTTATTTTCAAGAGTTAATTAAAGTACTTTAAAATCCCAAATATAGATCATGATAAATAATTGCGGAAAAAAATGAAGTGATGAGGTATGAAAAATACCTAGAAAATATTGCATATGAGGAACTCGAAGAATCTCCTCAAAATTCAAGTCAAAATATCTAAAAAAAAGAGAGGAGTTAAAAGATCTTTTAATTTCTAAAAGAAATAAATAAATAAAATTAAAAGGCATAAAAAAGAGAGAGTAAAAAGATCTTTTAGTTTCTAAAATAAATAAATAAATAAAATTAAAAGGTAGGAAAAAGAGAGACAGGAGAATGAATAATGCTTGGATGTCAAATTGTTGCTTTTTGTTATTAATATTAATGTCAGTGGCTATGTTTAGAAGAGTTGGATGGATGGGATGGATGATGTTCTAAAATGTCTTGAACAAGGTCTCAGAGTCGAACCGTAGCATCATCACAAGTAAGGCATTTTTGTCTGCAATCAATGGATGGAAGACATTCCAGATCATCCAACTGTGAGTTTTGTTGATATTCCGAATGGAATTCTATGTGACCTTTATTTCTGTTGGATTCAAGGCCACAAAAATTCCATTCTCGTTCTTTTGTCTTGCAACTCAATGATCTACTATTGATCCATCAGCCACCACCATCTCAAGGACCTACAATCAATGGCAAGAATACACACATAACACAAAAAACAAAGAAAAAATAAGAAAGAGGAGAAACCAAGAGCAAAGATCACCATGACTCACCAAATCCTAGACGTGAAGCAAAAATTTTGATCTAGAATTTGGAGTGAAGAAAAGAGCAGGAGAAAGAATGGCAGGACAAAACCGAAAAGGAGCCACAAAGAGAGGATTGAATAATGTTAGGTATAAGAGTCTTGTGAAGAAAATAGATTAAGAAAATTTGAGGAAATTGGGAAACAAATTGTGCTTAGAATTAAGGGAATAAATCAAAAAGAATTAGAGAAAATTGAATCTACTGAAACAAGAAAATCAAATTAGGAAGATTTTAAAAAAAAAGAAGGAAAAAACGCATGAAGAGACGGTCCCGAGTCAGAGGCTGAGTTAACTCAGTCAAGCTCGACAAATGTTTCTCTCAGTCCGTGTTTGTTGCCTAAGTCCCTATTTGTTTCCCAAATTAAGGAATCAGTCCCTACAACAAATATTTAGCTACCAAAGGCCCCAATCAGCCTTTAAAGTTCCATAAAATTTTTAAACAGTCCCCGAAGCCAGAAATGGTCCCAAGAACTACAATCCTAAACTGAATAGGGGACTCATGTAATCTTAGTCACTGGAAACAAAATGAAGATAAAATGAAGAGGGGACTCAGCATGTTTAACAAAAGTGAATAGTGTCGGAATGAAAAGAGGACTTGCATGAGTCAAGGAGTACACATGCGATCCTTTTATCTGCAGTTTTAGAGGAATGATGACATTAGCAGTTTTATGCACATCAGTGACTCAAGCTCATTACTCCTCGTACTGTCAAAAAATAGACTGTCGTCGAGAATTAAGGAATCCAACTATGTTCGAGGATCTAATTTAAAGAGGACTTGCATGCCACCAAAGAAGACACACAGCCATAAAGCGTGTTTTGTTGCGAAACTGATATAGGATCATAACCCAAGAGAGACTCACGCAGAAGTGAAAAAGAGTAATTAGTTCGTCCATGTTCGATAACAAGACAAAAATACATGATGGAATTCAAATCAAAACGTCTCAAATTGGTATCTAACCGTTTTTTCTATTGAGGAGACTATATAAAGACCTAGTCACAAAGAGCATATATTAATTAAAAAGGTTACATCAACTCTTAAGAGCTCATATTTTACTATCAGAAGCTTGAAGATCATGCTTTCTACATTTCTTATGAGAGATGACTATTGTATTGGGCTTCTTGGATCATATTATTTATATAGGCTTCTGTGAGACATTAAACTTTGTATTTGTGAGAATTTTTCTTGATTTTTAGATTGACTATATAAGTTTTAGAATGTAGAGAGAAATTGCCAAAAGTCTTGTGAGTTTGTGGTTAATTAAGCTGAATTGAAATCAACTTGTGATTAAGCGGAGAGCTTGCACTTAGCAAAAAATGTGTTGTAACGGGCAAGAGGAAGCCTTTAAGGCATTTATCGGTAGTGGAAAAGTTCAAGCTAAAACTAGAGAAGTACTGAACCACTATAAAACTTGTGTTTTACTATTTCTTCTTCTTCTATTATTCTCTACCTGGTTTGCATTTGTAGTTAAAAGAATTTCCAGGTTTTTAAGAAGGATCCATTCAGGCCAAAACACTCTAATCACTCCCAACTCTATCTCTAGATTGTTTCCTGTAGCTACGATAGAAAATTTGAGAAAATTATCTATTGCTAATTGTTGGCAAATTTTAAAATTCGTCCACAAACGCATAGCCAAAAAGAACAACCATATGCCTAGAAAGAGGAACAATCCTCTTTGTCACTCTCTTTTAACATTTCCTATGTGATTGGTCCAATCATAATTTTTTATTTATTTTTTAACTTCTTTTATTCTCTCTCCTTATTTATTTTATTTTTCTAGTAAATAAAAAATAAAAAAATGAACCAATCACAAAGGGAGTGTTGAAAGAAAATGATAAAAGGAATGCTCCTTAGTATTCCTCCGCCCAAAAATTAGTGATTCATTCAAAATTCCATCACTAAATTTATCTAAATGAGTTTGGCAATAATTCACTACTAATAAAAAACAAGATTAATTGTAGCATAATTCACTTCTTGTTTTTCTTGCATGGTTAAGACTATGTTCTTATGAAAAAAAAAAAACTCGTTGGTCTAAGCTTTACAGGAAGAGCTTTCTTCTACGAGGTCTTGGTGTTGGAAGACCTAGCCGCCTCTCCAATTTTTTCGGAGACCCATTTTCCTTCACGACCACGTCTTCGTTTCCTCTCCGTCGCCGCTTCCTTGTGGGGGCCGTCCGGTCACCTACCACCCATGCCTCATGCGGCTGCCCCAACCTCAACCAAACTCTCAGTTGCTAAGCTCTCTGGTTCGTTACCTGAGGTTGTCCCTTCTTCACCGCGTCGTGCAATTTCAATTCTGGCTGACCCATCCTCAAACAAACTAGCAGTTGCTGAGCTCTCTGGTTGGTTACCTTAGGCCATCCCTGGTTCACAGCCTGGTGCAATTTCAGTTCCGACTGGTGCACTTTCACCGCCTCATGCTTCTTATGCGGCAACCCGTAAAGGTCAACGATCAAGCTATGATATTTCACGGACAGTGAAGGATCTTGGAGGCTTTGTTTCAGTGACTGTCTCTTAAGACGTCTACGACGATCGGGTTCGGGATTGCCGATATTCTCTGATTGGTCGTTTAATCCTCTCCAAAGGCGACTCGCCGTGGGCTCATATTGATCTGAAGAATAAGTTGGCTGCTGTATGGGGGCTTAAGAATAGTTGGAAGTTGATATCACTTGGCAAAGGGTACTATCATGTTTACTTGACAACGGAGCCATTGTTCTGTTCTTGCTAGGCATTGCTCTGATCACTGTCCTCTTTTTTCCATGGGGCCATTACACGCCGGAGAATCTATAATTCAGTTCATGATTTGATGATTGACGGTAACTTGGTTTTTGACAAGTTAATATTGCAGATCCATGGTACAGGCTATTTTCAGAATTTATTTCAATTAGCAACAGCAGTTTTTGGGATTTTCCATCTATGGCCTCGGTCATTCCACCTAGCGTCACCCCGGAAGACAATTGTACGCTTACTCGTGTCCCAAATGATGAAGACATTCGTGCAACTATCTTCTCTATGGATGCCGACAGTGCCCCTAGCCTAGATGGGTTCTCCGGTGTATTCTTGAAGGCTTATTGGGACATTGTCCATCGGGAGGTATGTGATGTAGTTAGGTTTTTCTTCATCATGGTATTAGTGACAACCGGCCTCAATTCTAGCAACATGGTACTCATCCTAATCAGGTGATTGTCTTTCGCTCTATTATTTTAAGTAATTTTGTTTTCAAGGTTATTACTAAAATTTTGACAGATCGATTGGCTGTTATTGCTACCCGTATAATCTCTCCTAATCAATTTGTGTTTCTAAAGAATCGTCATATATCTGAATGTATTGGCTTAGCATCCGAGGGTGTAAACATGCTGAATCGTGATGGTGGCAACATGGCCCTGAAGATTGATATCAGAAAGGCTTTTGATACCGTAGAATGGGATTTTGTCATTGCTGTTCTCAATGCTTTCGGGTTTGCCCCTATTTTTCAAGAGTGGCTTCTAGCTCTCTTTAAATCAGCCAGACTTTCTATTATCTTCAATGGGGAGATTTGTGGATATTTCCCTTGTTCGAAGGGTGTGAGAGAGGGTGATCCTTGTTCTCCACTGCTATTTGTATTGCAGAGGATTATTTAAACCGACGGATTTCACAAGCAGTGGAGAATGGGGGGTTACAACTCCTGAGGTTCAGTTGTTCAGTATTCCCTTCTCATTTATTTTATGCTGATGACATTCTTGTTTTTTGTGCTGCTACTATACGTAATATGGACACTCTTAATGTTATTTTTAATGCTTATGGTGCTTTGTCTAGGCAAGTAGTGAGTTGGGAGAAATCTTTTCTATATTTGTGGCAACTGTTAATCGTAGAAGGCAAGAGCTTCTCAAAAACCGTACCAATATGAGGGTGGGTTCCTTACCATTTAACTATATTGGCATACCTCTATTTATTGGTGCGCCAAAGCGTAAATGGCTTCAGTAAATTGCAGATAAAATTCTTTCCAAATTTGCTAAATGGAAGGGCGATGTTTTATCACAGGCTGGCAGGTTGGTTCTGATTAAGTCAGTTATCTCCATTTCTTTGTTGCACTCTTTCTCAGTCTATAAATGGCCTTTAAGCTTGATATGACATTTGGAGAAGCACATATACAATTTCCTTCGGTCTGGATCATTATTTCTAGAAAGGTCATTACGGTGAAATGGGAAAAATGTTGTACTCCCCTTGTTGAAAGAGGTCTTGGCATTAAACACCTTCAAATCATGAATGATTCAATACTTAGTAAGCTCGCTTGGAGACTCCTTGAGGGAAATTCTTTGGCTGGCCAGACTTTTAAGAATCAGTTCCTACGGTCTAATGGGGTTATCCGTTCTTCTTATATTGGTTCCTCGATCTGGACCTCTATTAAAGGTTGCGTTTCACGTTTGCACAACGAGTCAATGTGGCTCTTGGGGGAGAATAGCAATAGAGATTTCTTGAGAGATCGTTGGATTTTACCTTGTGTTGGGGATAGGCTCGGGGGTAGAGTTAGCTCTGCAATTGGCCTTGTAAGAGATTTTAGAGAGAATGATGAATGAAAATACCTTAGGCTCATGATGAATGAAAATACCTTAGGCTCTTCAGATAGCTTTTTTCGGATCTCTTAGATGCTATCCATGATGTTCATTGCATGCGGCAACACTCAGATAGATTGCTTTGGTTGTCGTCACCTAATGAGACTCTCACTACCAAATCCATGTATGAGGCTTTAAGAGAACGCGAAGACAGGAAATTGTGGTCCACTTTCATTTGGTCTCACTTTATTCCCCCATCTAGGTCGATTACTTGCTGGAAAGCCATCAATAAAAAGCTTCTGACGGAGCTCGCGCTTTCACGGCGTGGTTCACTTCTCCCCTCCATGTGCCGTTTATGTAAGTGTAATCTGGAATCTGTTGAACAACTTTTTGTGGAGTGCAGTTTCTCTAGGGAAGGGTGGCATGCAATATACTCGTATTTGGAGTTACTTTCCCTACTTGCAGCTCACTTAAAGAAATTACTGAAGCTGTGGCACAACAACGTTTTAGCACACAGGTTCAGGCGCTTTGGCGAGTGGCTAATGTAGTGATGGTTTGGTTGATTTAGCGGACTCGCAATGAGGCTATCTTTGAGAATATAGTGCCAAACATTCATGTCTTGTTGCGTACATTGTGGTGTGCTATTCATGAATGCAATGTACTCAATGTCGGGTGTATGACTAATTCCATAACTGAGATGAGTATTCTAAGGCAGCTGCAAATTGCTCCCCATCCGTCCAAGCCTTCGGTGACCACTTCAATTCATTGGCAGCCTCCTCCTAATAATTGGATTAAGGTTAATACTGATGGATCCTTCTCCAGCTCAAGCAATTGCTCTGGGGCGGGTGGAGTCTTTAGGAATCGTAGAGGGTTTCCTTTGGCATGTTTTGCCATTAACACAGGTTCTTCTCCTACTTATGTGGCTAAGTTACATACTGCTATCTATGCTATCAATCAGGCTTGGCAGCGAGGATGGCACCTCTTGTGGATCGAATGTGATTCCTCTTACGTAGTTAATCTCCTTAAGACTCGTGCTAATGATGTGCCTTGGGCTGTTTTGGTTGAGTGGACTAATTGTTGCTTATTACTCAATCAGATGCGGGTGGTAGTCAACCGTATATATAAAGAGGGTAATGGGGTTGCAAATAAGTTGGCTAATTTCGGTCGTTCTTCCTTAGTGGACAACTGGTAGCATAGGTATCCGCTTTTCTGTGGAGGCTTGATTTATGATGATCTCAACATGACTGAACATTTTTGGGTCTTTTGATATGTTGAATGTACCTGCTTTTCTTTGTTGTTTGGCACTTGATGGGTTGTGTTAACAGTTTACTATTCATTTTCTTTTTCGATTCAATAATTTATGGAGCTCTCGAGCATGAAGAGGTCGTTAAGAGAATGCCAATTTAGTTGGGATGGTCAGGTGCGTTCACTAATTCTAAAACTTCCAACTTTTTCTTAAAAAAAAAGCTTTACAGGAAGAAACATTAGAGTATATATATAATTTTTTTTATTTCATCAAGCATTAGAGTAAGATTCTATAATTCTACTTGCATAATACGTATAAAAGTTCTACTTGAAAACTATTCAGTTTTCAGTCTTACAAACCAACGAAAAGAACAAGAAAATGCAAAGAAGATATTATACTACTAATATTGAATTTTCACTTGATTCCACACAATAATAATTTGGTGATACAAGACTTTCCAAGTATAAATCCGACTCCCAATCCCAGTCATTACAAATGTCCAAACATTTAATCACTTGTTTAGGTTTGTATAGACCCAATTGCCATCCATCAAAGTCAAAAACAACTTCACCATTTTTGCTTAAGCACATAGCTTTGTTATCATACCCAGGAAACCTGTCATGTCCAACTTTGAACATTGAAATCCAAGATGTGTTGGTACCACTTTCATCCACTACATAAGCCTCAAAAAAACTCCCATACAGTTCACAAAATACACACAAACGGTTTCCTGAAAACCCTAAATTCAACGTATAGTACATCGTTGGATCATAACGATTCGGTAAAGACAATATCTCCTTAAACTTTTCGTCCTCGAAATCAAACGAAACAATTCGGTACACTTTATTTGATTCACTTCCTTGTATAGCCAACCAATGTAGAGTTCCATTCCAGCACGTTCCAACTCCTTCAAACGAAAACGACTTCGAATTTAACCTTGAAATTCTTCTCCAGACGTTGGTTTTTAACGTATAAAGTTCCAATGTTGTCTCTTTAGAACCATTTCCCACGATAGTTCTTGTACCTAACACAACTTGGTAATCATCAAAACAAGAATTGTGACCAACTCCATGACAGAACATACCGTTGATCGGTCCGATAGGCTTTGGCAACTCCTTGAAATCTCCGGTCGTCGGATTCCACAAAAATATATTATCTTCATTATCAAGTAAACAAATTAGGCCATCACAAGAACCCATAATCATCACATAAGGATCAGAACCCTTCATTGCCGCAGGGTAATGAAGCTCTCTTATTATATTACCGTTCGGGTTCTTGTCGCTATATGATTCGAAATCAATAGAACGTGGAGGCCATGCTGACAGAAAGACTTTTTGAGAATTTCTGGTTTTGTTTTGTTTGAATTGGAGCTTTGCGAATTGCTGGTCGGAGATCAAAGTGTTCCATGGCTTGCATACACACGTGAATCGTAGTAGAGATTTTACAGGTAGCCATGAGAGAATTTCTACAACAATGTCGTGTGGAAGTTTTGGCATGATTATGGGTTTGGTTTCTGTCAATTCTTTTCTGCACTGCATGTATATATATGTCTTCTTATATATTTTTGAAGAATAATATCATAATAACGAGGCTTGTCAAATGTTTACTTGGTAATTTGGGAAGATTGACCATTGAAGGAGTAATCATCAGAGAAGTTTCTTTTACCGATTCTTTTGAAATTTTTTATTTCAGCATTTGCCCGTCAAGTTAATTGGAAAGAAAATTCGCTGAAGTTGCTCCTCATTCAAGAAGACTGAAAAATTATTTGGGAGAGCAATCAACTATTTAGTCCCTATAGTACAATAGATCTACACATGCATCCTTGTATTTTTAAAACCTAAAGAGTTCGTCCTTCAATCTTCTTGACAGCCCGAACTCTTTTATATGTAATTTATTTGTAAAACTACATATTTGTAAAGATGAAAATGGTGAGTCAATTTTTTTTTACTAATATGCTATCGTGGTTACAGAGTGAAAAATATATACAATCGAATTACATAAATTAAACATTGTAACAATTTGAAAAAGTTGTGCAATTTTTTAATAAAATTAAATTTGTATTTTTAAAGGACAGTCACTATTTATTTTTAATGAGTTAAAGCAAATGTGCAGATTCTCTTATTTATCTTTGAGAGCTAACGTGGAAGTTCATGAAAATATGTAGAATAATAATGTGGGTCCCATAATATTTGTCATATCATGCTTATTTACAAATTTAAGTGGAACCGTTTGTTTAAGATAAATTTAATAATTTTTTTAAATTTAATAGATTATATAATAAAAAAATAAATATATTTTTTTAAAAATAAATTATATAATAAAAAAATATATCAAACAAATCCCTCAAAGACTTTGTTTTTCTACTTAATGAATAATGCTAAAAAGCTGCCAAAAGTCCCTAACATAGAAAAAGAAATATATATATTTATTGGGTTGCACCATCTCTAAAGCCTAATAAAATTAGGTGTTAACGTCTTCAGCGATAAGATTCGGGAAAATTACACTTTTTATAAGATGCAAAAATATTACATTTGATAAATAGAATGAGTTTAAATACATTCTCTAAAATAAAAATACACGTGAAAGTTCTCTAAAAAAATACCGAATTTATAAATAAGGAGATAAACACGATATTTTTGCAAGAAATCACGATATTTTCAAAGGTCTCCAAAAATTTATAAAGCTCTTCAAAAATAGAAATCGCAATATTTTTAAAGGTCTCAAAAAGGTAGAAATCACAATAATTTCAAATGTATCCAAAAGTGTCAAATGTCTCCAAAATGTCTCCAAAGGTAGAAATCACAATATTTTTAAAGGTTTACAAAAGGTCTGCAATATTTTCAAAGGTTTCCAAAAATTTTAAAATTGTCTACGATGGTCTATGATGGCCTATAGAATGGTCTCCAAATTTTTCAAAAGGAAATTCACAATTTTTTTATAAGAAAGTCGATATTTTCAAGGTTTTCAAAAGTTTTCAGAGGTCTTTAAAAGTCACAATTTTTTTAAGAAATTTGTCTTAATAAATTTTTAGTATAACAACTTTTTTAAATTATACTCAATTATATATATATATATATATATATTTTAATTTATTTAATAATAATTAATTTGATGTATAGAGGTCTCCAAAAGTATTTGAAAGTCTACAATAGTACACAAAGAGTCTACAAAAGATCTTTAATAGTCTACCAAATGTATACAAACAATACACAAAAAAGAAATCAGATTGCATACAACAAATTTAATTAACAATTTCAGAAAGTAAATAAATTTTTATAGAATTTTTTTTATTTTTTTCATAAAATCAAATTGCAACCCTAGCTGCTGCAACTTTGTTGCCACTACCAAATCATCCCACTCCGTCGCCGCTCCTACCCCATTACTCTGTCCAACGCCTTTTTCTTTGACGAGGAGAGAGAACAACACTGCATCTTCAGATCCTCAACACTGCTGCACCATTTCAAATTAGTGACGCTGAGACTGGAGCTTCGATTCCAGATCTGAGGAAGAGAGAGTGACGAGCAACGAGGAAAGAGACCATGGCGGAGGAGAGGAAGACGACATCATCTCGTCACTATTCGCCATCCCGAAACCCTAGGTCTACTGCTGCCCGAGATGACAAACAAGAGAGAGGGACAGACAAGAGAGAGAGAGAGAGCAGGGATGAATGGGAAGATGAGAGGAAGGCGGCATAGGTGAGGCTGTGAAAGGAGAGAGGATGACACTTTAAGAAAGTAGAGCAGGAGAGAGAACAAAGAGAGCAAGAGAGAGAAACGAGAGTGTGGGAGAGAAGAGGAGGAGAGAGAAATGATGAGAGAGGAAAAATTGAGAAAATGAGTGAAAAATTGAATTTTATTTGTGTCACGACCCGTTTCCGGACTATGACCGGCGTACAAGACAAATCGTCTAGTGAAGCCCGACCCATCTCGCACAAGCCTTGAAAATCAGAACTTACAACTAATTTATTTCAAACAATTCAAAACCATTTAAGATTTTAACAAATAAATGAGTAAAG
>CAODLS011828123.1:0-12773 GCA_948243855.1 Flueggea neowawraea | reverse complement strand
ACTCAAGTTTGAGTTCGGAAGAGAGTCTAAGGCCTTTAGTTTAACCATTATAATTTGCCTTAACGGCTAAGATTATATTGACAAGATTTTATTTCTGTTAAGTTATAATTCTTCAAATATTTGGAGAATTATCCTCTTTTTCTTGACAAAAAAAATCTATTTTGTCTAATATGGTACAGATACGTCGGAATGTAACTCAACGAAGGTACCGCGTGCTTCGAGTACCCGCTAATGGCCGGCAAACTAATACTGGTCAACAAGGCTAAGCAAATTCGTAAATTCTTACTAACTCGACATGTTGGTGACAGAGTGGTAACAACATCCCAATTGAACAAAGCCATGTCAGCTTTGAAGCAATTCCAAAATAGTAAAAATCCGTTTACTAACACGTGGCTCTATGCTATTGGTAGTTTGTTTTATGTTCTACAAAATCTTGGATATTTGAAGGAATTGAAATCGGTCAACGTTCATATTTCTTGGATACTTCTATCCTATTTCTCTTCCACTTCCTTCTATAATAATCTCTTATATAGACCTTCCTCAAAACATAATTCCCATTCTAATTAGAGTTTGCTTCCTCTGTTTCATGGCGATACATCAAAACAGCGCAACTTTCATAAACTCACCAATAATGGAAAAGAAGGAACAAGAAGAACATGATGACTATGAAGAACAGACCTTCTTCTCAAGTGGGTGCTGTTGTTTTAAATTCTTCTCCAAGTGGGCACAACCCAACAACGAAGCTCAGTCTTTGTTGAACCAGAAACAAGTGCCAGAGCAAAGAGAAACATGGTTGGTGACAAAACTGAAGGAAGTGAAGGAGACTTCGGAGATTATAGCAGGGCCAAAGTGGAAAGACTTCATTAGGAAGATTAGTGGGTATGTCAATAACAAGAGGAAGCGAAGGAATGGTCAGTTTCAGTATAGCCCACAAAGCTATGCCGCGAATTTTGATGGAGGTTTTGACTCTGATGAAGATGAGTATACTTATGGTAACCTTCCTGATTTCAATTCAAGATTTCCTTCTGCTACAACGACCACTACTGTTTCACAGGATAGACATGAAAATGGGTTGTGATTGTGATGTATCTTAAATTTAATGTGAAAGTTTGGATTGCCCTACTTATCAAAAAAAAAAAAAGTTTGGATTGTCCTTTTGTGTTCTATCATTCATTGCTGTACATCTAATGTTTTACTCAAATTCTGTCACTAATTTGTTGAACTACACGGACGAACTTATGTTTGGAAAATTTGCAGTTGGTCTTCAGTTTCAATTTTGATTCGATCAGTCATAGCTCCAATCAGTGTTGCTTCAAGTTTCAATCTTGGCAAATTTAGCTCTGACGACAGCAACTTTGAATTGTTCAAACGAGCAATGTAGTTAACGCTCGCACGTAACGTTGTAATGTATAATCATGATGTCACGATAACAAACACTTTATGAATTGCAGTCCTTTTAACAAATAATTTAAACAACATTAACTTATGACCAACTCCTCCCAAGACCATCGGGTTCAATTCTAACACCGAAAAGAAAAATGGAAAAATCAAGATTATTACAAATTCTAGTTGCTATTGAAGGGTAATTTGCAAAAGCTTTGATCATGGAAGTTAATAGTTCCAAACTCAAATGTTTGCCAGCGAAGACGCGCCGCAAGAACTCTTAGGCAATGGAGGCAAGAAAGGGTTAAATAGGTCAAGGTTGGACCAGCAACTCTCCTGAATTGACCAAATGGCCTCGCAACAAGCTGCACCAATGGGACCAATTTGGCCTGTAGCAGCCATCTTATGAACGTCCAAACCACATCCTTCCACATTCATTAAAGGGGTAAAGCATTGAGCCATTTTAGAGCCGGTTCGAGGCTGAAACAGCCCCGGCAAGGCGGCCTTGCTGGCTGAGCCGCTTCCTCTGCGTCGGTTAGGTGCAGGACAAGAGATCCTGAGGACTGGAGGGAAGAATGGAGTGGTAGGGAATATTTTAGGCCAACAATTGCCTTTCACTTTATTGAGTGCATTGCAACAAGCTGATCTTATCATCCCCACTCCGCCGCTGAAAATTGCAACGTAAAATCTCCATTACACATCCTGGCACACTCGTAAGAATTGACCAGCACTTTTGTATTTCCTCTCCAGTTCCAGGCTGAAATGGCGTTAATCCTGGAATATTGGTCCCTGGTGGTGTCAATGACAATCCTGGAATACTGGTTCCTGGCGGTGTCAATGGCAATTGCCCTGGAATTGGCGGCAAGGTCTGAGCCTGTCCTGTTAAGACCAATGCTGCTATGCACAGAAAAATGAACAGTGATGCTGTCGACATGGATTACGTTAGTCTGTTTCTAAAAGTGACTTTCTGGCTTGAGGATTGATGTGCTTTGTTGGAGAAGAAGGGTATATTAATATATTGCTGATCAAAATTGTAGAAACTCAGGTTTAACAGTTCAGAGTTCTAACTGATCAACAACGGTTTCATATATAAAATTTTAACTTTTGATACTAATTAATCCAGTTTAATGGCATTATAAATTGCTTGATGATATGGCATGGGCCGAAAACCTATAAAACCCATTAATATATCAAAGACTGATTCAAGACAAGGAGATAAATCTATGTTGGAGAACTCATTTTTTACAAGTTTTTTATAAAAGACACATTTAATACGTGCCATTAAAAGAGTTGATATGATATGACATTATTACGTTTCAATTGCAAAGTAAAATCCCCTATCACCTTATCAAAGCCTTCTTTACACTTTATAAATAGTTACTCATACCTCATTTAGGAGGTATGCTCTATTCATTCGTAAAAAAATATATGTTCTGATTTGGTCGTAAAAGTAACCCTAGAAGTTAAGTCATCGGCCTTTGACTTTCTCTATTTTGTAGGTTACCTAAGTGTTGTAGAGACATCAAGGTTCAAAAACATTTCACTCTTCAATAAATTTATTGTTATTTGATCGGATCAATAATAATTGGCACTGTATTTAAAATTCAAGTAAACTCGTCAAACCACTTAACCTTGGTTATAGGCTAGTGTAGTGTCATATTCTTACATCGTCTAAGAGTTGAGATCAATAGTCATTTATAAACACTCACCTCCCTCAAACCAATAGATGTTTTTTTAAAGATAAAATCGTGATGGTTTTAAGTACACGATGGACAAATAAAAAAAAATAATAACTCAATAAATGAAACTAACACACAATTATCGAGAGATATGATTCACAATACTTCTTTAATGCTGAAGTGTTTTGACTTGTAAGTTATGAAAGCTGAAATCCCGAACCAGCCCGTTAGACCGATTGGAAACTGGCGTTGGACTGGCATTGTATAATTTACGACAGGTCGAACCAAAAGAAGGATTCGACGTTCATGCACAGGTATGTCGCCCATGTTGATTTAATTCAACAACAGAGAATAAAGAAAAACCTCATACGACGGCTCTTTTTTACTAATTTTTTTCGTCAAGAAGAATAAAGAGCACATATTTTCTTACCAATTCTAGTGATGAATTAATGATTCGAGTATAATCAGCCATTCGCCTGACTTCAGATGTTCTCACACTGTCCTGTAGCTAGGTACATCAAACGTGATACATTACTTCATAAACCAGTAAGTATTATCATCACAGTGCATGACAAAAAAATTGCAAAATTATAGGCCAGCAGGCACAAACTGAAGCTAAACTATTCCAACAAAATGAAAAAAAGAAGCTAGCCAAACCCTAATGTTTCGTTTTTATAAGCTTACAATTCTGAACTAAAACATCATTCTATCAGAATATACGACGACTACGGAACACATCCATCAACTGGAATTGATAACAGCCAACTATACTTGATCTTTCTTCTTGTATGAGCAAAATATAGGATTGAAACAAAATCTTTTAGTCCAGCCTCGCAGATCAATTCTTCCTGTTCAGCAGCGTCTGATGTGTTACGATGCAAACTTCTCCAGGTATGGATAATAAACACAAAAATAGTAGTTTCAAACCACGTCGTTTGATTTACGTGGGCAGCTCCATAATTGCATTCACCTGCACTTTCTCTCCGGTTACAATTGGCAAAATGTTCCAGTATGAGCCAATTTGAACCGTCGAAGCAACTGCTATGTTTCAGCCTACTTCTTGCGCTTGCTCTTCAAATTAGATCCTGAAGGGTTGCTATGCCAATTCCTTTTTCTTTGATTTATGAACCAGTTATTAATCTGCTTCAATTGCAAACCTGTTTCTTGCACCAATCTTGCTTTATCTTCCTCCTATATTCATTAGAGGCAAATTAGTGCTTGAGGAGCCACTGTAAAGTGTATGGTTGCAAGGTAAAATTAAGGAAATCCTGTAACACTTACAGTTGGGTATGGCCACTTTGAATGGGACTGCCACCAAGCTTTTAAGACAGAAGTGGTATCGCCAGGCAGTTTTCCTGCTCTTCTTTTACGAAGAATTTCATCCCTAATATCCACAATCTTCTCTTTGTAACCCTGAATAAACAAAAAAGCTGCTTAGCACCATTCTGCATAAAGTAATAAACCATTCAATTTAATGCATTTTACCTGTTTTAGCTCATGCTTCAGTTCCTGCCTTACACGCTCCATCAAGGACCTCTCACTCTCAGTGGGGATTAGAGGGCCAAATCCCATACTATCTGGCCCATCCAAGCTTTCATCAAACAAGTTGATATCACTATCTCCCTGCTCATCGTCATTGTCAGACATTGTTGCACCAGTGCCTTCTCCAGGAGATACGCCTGTCAGACAAACTGCTTTAGGCCATGCTTGGTAAAATCAATCTGATTTTTAACTATATAGTATTTTTTTTATATGACCTCCAAATCTGGATGACTCTAGAATAACCAAGAAAAAGCCAAAAGAAAACAGAGTTGGATTCAACACAAGTTAACTTAAAAGAAAACCAGCAACAATTCAGGCAGCACCACAGTGTGCCACTAAAAAACCCTAAGAAAAGAAGTAATCTCTAGCTTTGAAGAGATATATTTGTGAACGATGAGAGTTAGGCTGCAAACATAGATTTCGTGCATGACAACAGCAAGTACAACTAGCTGAACTAGTATAACTTTAAAGCACCCACAGAAATTGTTGATATTCCGAATAACAGTCATGAAATAATATATTTTTTTTAACAGCCATCCCAAATATTCCAAATCTTCCATTTTTCAATATTTAAGAGAACATGTACTGATATACCTGTCAAACTTTGTAATGATTGCTCAAGCTCCCAGCAAGCCATCACTGCCTCCATAGCATGAACTCGAACATGTTGTTGCAATTGCTCTTTAAAGGAACAGAGCAATATAACATAATGTGTCTGCACCAGAAGGAACAAATTAGGAAAAGTTGGAGGCGCAAAAAGGACATTAGATGTAACAATAAAATGAACTTTACACGATGACTTTGACTTGCAAGGATTGTACAAGATGAAAACAGACACAATAGATTACTTCACAAACATATCCTACATGTTAAAAGAATAATACAACGAACTTCCAGCTTTCTATTTAAGACGATTACACTAAGAGACAAATTAGATTGCCTGGCATGAAAACTTCCATGCCCTAAACATTCCAACATTAGTGGAGAATTAAATTTACAGCACGGAAGTAATATCAACCAAGAGTTAATTAAAAAACCTAGTGCATCATGAACTAATGCCTACTTCCAACCTAATTGCCATATTCCGGTGCACTTACTGATTGCTGGCCTCAACCTTCTACTAAAAAAATGAACTAATGCCGACTTCCGATATTTTACATTATTGGTTTCTATTGATCACATACAATTGAAAACCAACTTAGCACTACACTAAGCAAGCCTAAAAGCTTAGTTTAGTCCTAAAAGCTGATAAGTCAGTAACCTTATTGCATTCAAGATGATCAGAAAACTCGAAAAGATGTATTCAATTCTAAGCGAAAATTGCCCCCCACTATCTCATGTCTTGAACATGAGAGAGTGAAGAACAACCAAGAGAAACACAAAAAGATTAAAAAAGAACATTTCTTTTTGTTAATTCGGCCATGACGGGGTTTGACCTTCAACTTCCTCGGCCATAAAGAAAACCTCAAGGCGACCGAATTACAAGTTCATTGGGAGAAAAAAGAACACTTCGGAGAATCTTGAAAGGTGGTTCCTTTTGAAACAAGATTTAAAGACCACACCATCAACGAACAAAGAGATGCTCCAAATTAAATTCCACTCCCAAAGACCAATAATTCCCGTTTCACTATAACGGCGTAATAAAAATTTGATAAAACTACACACAAAAAAACGACGGCGTTTTGCGAACTACTCACCATGAACTGATCGAGCTCTTTCTCGTCAATAACCTGACCGTTACCAACAACGGAGTACTTGGCGACGACCTGCTGCGACTGGGCGAGCTGCGAGTCGATCCTCGGAAGCTGGTCAACGGGAGTCGCTATCTTCAAACAAGCGACATGAGCAGCTAGTAACTGCTCGTACAACGGATGCCCCAAAATCTCCGCCTTGCATTTCGTTCTCTCCCAATTCCCACTCCCTAATCCAACGCCCTCCATCAACTCCTCGTCTCCTCCGTCATCTTCGTTGTTCTCGCTCTTATCCTCTCGGTTCCGCGCCAAAACGTCGTCGTTGCGGCGTAGAACTGCGTTGCTGAGCCAAGCGGGGCCGGTGGAGTTGGAGAGAGGTTGTTGAAAGGCCATTTCATGGGAGATATGGTCTTGATAGGCCATTTGCAGTTAAAACTGTAAGGAGGAAACTTCAAAACGGCATTAGTGGAAGGGGAAAAAGGCCGTTGCAGAAAGAAGTGGAGAGTGGTTTTTGGAGATTTTTTTTTCTTCTTTCCTTTTTTTTTTTGTTTTTGTTTTTTGGTGTTGGTGGTGACAAGGAAGAGGAAGGAGAGAAGGAAAGGAGAAGAAGAAAAGCACCCTTTTGGGTGGACTTTGGTGGGTGATCGGACGGTTGGATAAGAGGATACGTGTAGGTTTGGTGAAGCTAATAATATTTTTTTATTTCCATTTAATAATGAATTCTATCATGGATTTTTGTCTGTTCCTACAATACAAAAATCTTTCCAACTATGGATTTTTGTCTGTATAACACTTGGCAGATAAAGTGAGTCAAAAATTCTAGTTAAAAAAATAAATGCTTGCAGGACTCATAAAAGCATGATTGCTTTGCTTTCCTTGCTCGCCTTAGATGTTGATTTCTTATTTGCCCAGTTTGCAGCGTCAAACTATAAAAAAATAATTGTATTTTATCAAAGAAAAAATAGCTTGATAGTCATTTCATTTTAATAAATTAAGTGGTAAATAATGACGTATGTTGTAAATTAATCGACTTTACAATGAGAAAATAAAAAAATAACACTTTTTTAAATTATAATATATATAAATAATAGCAAAACTTAATACATGCATGTTTTTCTTTTAATTATATGACTTGAGAACAAATTTATATATTGAGTGTTTGTTTTTACGAAATTTGAGTCAAAATTGATTATGTTTGTTAAATTATATAATAAAAAATAAAGAAAATAACATATCTTTTAAATATAGTTAGTAAAATATGGAGCAAATATGAACTTGTTTTGAGAAGAATAATTTTCAGCATATAACGTTTAATATATTTATTAATTAAAATCATACTATTCTATCTACTTTTCATTATTAAAAAATTTATTATTGTATGTTATTCGCTAAATACGAGGCTAACCAAACAGTCCTGGTTGAAAATATGGCAAACAAAAGAAGTGGAAGAGCAGTGTGGTTTAGTTGGGAAAATTAAAGAGAGAGAGGATACGTTACGGCAAGGCGGTGCCTGGGTTCACTCACACACTCTGCGCCAACAAGGACTGTGGTAGTAGTCAAGATTCGTACAGCAAATCTACGCCTGCCTACTGCTTGGCCACTTGCGGTTCCGACAGCAACCTACACTGTTCTTTCTTCGACACGTGTCTCCACCAGGTTTCATGGACCACTTCGTAGGAGGCCGAGCCCAAACCAATCTGACGAATCAGCTGCTCCTTACAGCTGATGTAGGGACCCCTATGACGTTTCGACTTCTCCTCCACACTGCCTTCACTTTCTGTCTTTTAACTACAGCTTACGGTCCCCACTAGATAAGGGTATTGGCCCCACTGACCTAACTGCAACCCTATTCACACAAAAATCTGAACTCGCCGAAAAGGTCGTTTGGCCTTTTGGGTTTAGGGCGAGGTCCAATGTTTGGCATGAGTCAACGGCTAGCTGGTCTGGTGAGCACGGCTAGGCCCTGCACTATTAGCCTCTAGCCCACACAAAAGACCATCCCTCGGGACTAGATCAGTACGGGCCAGATCCAGAAGTTAAGAGACCTCTCTTTTCCCCAGTTCAATGTGCAATATTCCCACTCTGACTCAAGTAACTGCGGGTTTTCCACAAATCTCCAAAAGAACGAAAATGTTTAAAAAAATATAGAATGTGATATATAAATCAGACATAAGCTTCATCCTGTGCGAGTAACTAAAATACCCACCCGAAGAGACAACTTAAATCGGAGTGACGAGTTATGGATAGAAGACTTGGTACAGAATCGAATCAACATAACCATATTGAGCGTGGACTTGTAATAAGCGGAGCACTTTAATTAATAGTTAATACTAATATAATACCGCCGTAGAGGGGTTTGCGCCTGACCAATGAAATTTAAAATCTTAAACCGTACTATTACATAATTAAATGTACAAGTAGTAACAAACATTGAATAAGCAAGTTTACGGTTCCAAAACATAAACAAGGTAGGACTTTTGTAGAAATTGAATCAATGGACAAAGAGTAGAGCAAAATTCAAGGCAGAGTCCGGAAAAGGGTTGGCTTAGTCACTTTTAGCTCACCACAATCACTAATGAAAACAGTCTTAAGGGGTTTGTTCCAGGTAGAACGAGCATTCTGTGCTCTCTCATCTCCAAAAAACTCCGCCAAATCATTAAATTGCCGAATTCTCTCCGATGGCTTGTAGGTAGGAATCGAAGCTATTGCCGTCACTACATCCAAACCTACAATTCAGAATTCGCAATTCAGATATCACAACACAGTTAATTAAACGAGTAACAAAATTTAATTAACTCACCTTCAAGAACAATTCCAAACACAATGTTCTTATTATCCAGCTGCGGGCACGGTCTTGGTCCCGTAGTAATCAAAAACTCAACATTCCTGTAATTCGGATCCAACTTAATGTCATCTTCGTCGTCGTTTTCGGATAAACACAACGAAACAATGCCTGGTCTCGAATGAGTCAATTTGAAGGCCTTAGAATCAACGGTCTCGGTGTTTCGCGCCAAGTCTAACGATGGCTTCACCTCTCCCTTATCTCTCCGCCCCTGGCGTCCGGCGAGGAAGAACTGGCCCGGGAATATCTTGTGGACTAGACTGTTCTTGTAGGAAGAGGAAGTGCACATGGCCTTAAAGTTGGAGACTGTGATAGGGACGACGCGACCGTAGAGGCCAAGGACGAGGCGGCCGAGGGGCACCGAATCGGTGCAGATAGTCCCTACCGTGTCGGAGACTGTACGGTCAGGACGGAAGTAGTTGGAGCAAATTGAGAAGTCTATGAAGACACGGTCAGTTATGGTGGTGTCAAGAGGCGGCGATGGTGGTGGAGATGGCAGAGAAGGAGATAGAGTGGTGGCGGAGGTGGAGAGGAGAAGGGAACGACGCGTGATGTTTGTGGCTGTGGAGGAGATGAGAGGGAGGTTGTGGTGGTGGTGATTGTGAAGGTGGAGGAGTGGTGGCGGAGGTGGTGACGGAGGAGGGGTCAGTGGTGAGGCCATAGAAGAGTGAAGCGGACATGATGACGGTTCGTTATGTGGTGGAGAGGGAGTGAGTATGATTGGCCGTTAGCTGGTTCGAGCGAGAGGATGTGGTGGGGTCCACATTTGATTTTTAATTATTCATATTCACTTATTTTTCGAAAAAAAAAATCTTTTGTGGTAAAAGGACTGTTTGGTTACCGAGAGAAACAAAAAAAGAAGACTCGGGAAATCGAACTTGCGTCGAAGAATCCAAATCGTCGCATGCAATGTGATTTCAGGTTCGACTTCTCTGAAACTTCGTTGATTTTGTGATTGCTTTCTTTCTTTATTGCTGTTGTTTCGTCGTTCAAGGTGGCATGAAGAACATGAAGCTTAAATTTTTAATAGCGTTAAAGAACAGAAAAATGCGCACTTAACTATGACTCCAATTTTTAAATTCAATTTTTAATCTGCTGTGTATTGTTTTCTCGTTAATGGAGATTTTCAGTGATGTTTACGGAGGTCACCTTTTCGTTTCTGCGTTGTGTATTGTTCAATTGTTATTCTTGCATTTGAGCCTGTTTGTAAAAATGCTATCCAACATTTCTTTTTCAACGTTTCTAAGAACTAGCCGGGGAAAAATGGTAATAACTAGTTAATTAACATGCCAAGGAGTTCTCTTTTCCTTCCCGTTTGGGTATAAGAGGAAGCTCAAAAAGTTGTAGTATGAAGTTTCCTGCAAAATATTTGTGTGTAGTCTGTGAAATGAAAAAGAATGCATGATTTTTAGCTTTGTGGAGGCATGCCTTGGTTCAGCGTGAAATATTTAACACCACTGGTTTGTTTTGTTATGTGATCTACCCAATTTTTTGCGGAATTCTCATTTCTTTTAACTTAATTCCAGAAGAAATGGAAATGACAGATCTAGTTCCTCGTGCTGTTTTACTTACTAAAGGAATTGTGAAAGACAGACTATGATTTATAAAGTAAAAATGAAGAAAGAATTTAGTAAAATTCTTAAATGTAATATGGTTGGCACCTCAGAATGACTATGACTTTATTTTATCTTTGGGAGAAGAACCAACGTGAATCTCTTTTGCCATTAGGTGATGATTCAGATATGCACAAATGGCAATCTCTCCATGATTGTTTTGCGGGGAACAAGACACTGTTTTGCGGAGGACCAGAGGCAGAGCAAGCACCTTTTGATTTGTGGAGTTCACAGTTGCAGTTGCGATGATACGGCTTTTGTTGGAACTCCATGTTTTGCACTGATATGCATCCATCAACGACGCAGCAAAGCATCAAGTCAGCTGCACTGATGGCCATCTCTGTTCCACCTTTGGCACTTCTTTATCTCCTGTTTCCTGTGAAGTAGGTAAGTATTCACGTGCGCGTGTGTTCATGCTTTCCGAATCATTTATATAAGAAGTGAAGTAGCTTTCAGGTATAGGAATGGAGTTTTTGCAGGGGAAGGGAAATTGATTTGATTTTCCTGCTGGAGCTTGAAAAAATTTTGGTTTGATTGTCTTAGACAATGCAGTGTACACAAATAAGACGAATATTTGTTCATAGATCTGTTTTGTTGCAGAATGGTTCTGGTTTAGTTTAGCTATTGTCTGTCTTTTCTAAAGAGAGACAAGAGAGGGAGGGAGTAAGTCAAAGGGAATCTGGTTGGTATTGAACTAATGCTTGTCTTGGCTTGTTCTTGTTAACTACTTGTTGTACGGATCTGAACTTCATGGTGGGCGTCTATTTTGGGGCAACAACGGATCTTGGTTTAAAATATATGTTTTGTTGGACTTCCATATTGTAATACTTTTTTGTTCTTGATATTAATCTTTTTATAGTTTTCATCCATTATCTCTTGCATCCTCTGCTTCTCTCGCATTCAAAGGTTATTCAAGCCACGTATTACGCCACAACTTAAAATTCTTTGTTCCTTATATCAATTTTAATTCGCTTCTTACGTTCCAATTAAGCAATTAGTTGTCTGTGACATGTTTGCATGTGATTGGTTCCTCGGCCAAATGCATGATTGTTATATTAGTTGCTCTGTTGCTTCAATGGAACTTGAATTGCACTGTCCTTTGCTTCGTGCAATTGTGAATTTGTTGAAACGTTCAAATTCTTAGGACATACCAAGCATAAATTTCTTACTTTCTGCCGATTATTTTGGCCTCCTTTATGTTGCTTTCACTTTGTGAAATTGAATGCACAACGAGAGAGAGTACTAGAAATTGAGGAGAGTTGTTAGTTTGTTAAACTTCCACCTTGGAATAGATATCTGCCTTTATAAAGGACAGGTGGCCATTTCAATGCTACAAACTTTGTTTATTAGACTGATATTATCGATGAGTATAGGTTTTCTAATAGTCTCTCTCATATATACTGTTTTTTTTTTTGCCGGAATCTCATATATACTGTTGAACTGTTATTGAATAATGTCTTACTCTTCTGCCTTATATTGCGGAGGATTATGAAATCGTTGTAAACAAGTTATGATGATTATTGTTGTGATTTGGGTTAATACACATACTACTCTGAATGATGACATTTAATTAAGAGTTTTTTTTAGTGGACCAAGATTCTGTGGACTAGATGCTAGTTCATGAAGTGAAGGTTTTGTAAGCTACATTTATTTTATTTAAAGTATGACTGTCTATATATTTGGTATGTAAAATGATTCTCAAGTCAACTACTTTAGCTGACAGGGAATTCTTTTGTTGGTCTATGGCTTGGCACTTCTAGTGAAAGGACCTGAAAATGTTGACGGCCCTCAAGTCAAGGTGATGTCCTGTATCTTCCACAATGTATGCTTTGTTCGCATAATTCTGGCCTACCGAATACTGATTTTGTTGGACTGTGCTTACAATATGAGCAACTTATATTTGGGCAATAAATTAATAATTGTGCGCAACTTTTTTTTTTTGGTCACGAAGTGAGCAACTTGTAGTTATTTCTTATGTTGTTGTCTTATGATATTTACAAAATGATCTTTTTCTTCAATGCTA